>JBCAUI010417841.1:0-14228 GCA_038406195.1 Haplosyllis anthogorgicola | reverse complement strand
CTTATACCAGTAAAAGAAATTTTGAATCTTGAATTTAAGACACTTCCAATAGTCCTAGGTAATGCGTAACTATGGGCACAGACACTAGGGATGACCCTGAAACATATTCCATCGAAAAATATTTTTGGAAAAAATATCAATATAAGCGGGGAAAGTATCAATATAAGTGGAGAAATTAACATTAGGGTCAATGGAAGAAATTTGGCGTGGAAAATAATATCGATATAAGCGGGATATCGATATAACCGATATCGATATATCCGGGGAGGAGTGTACGTGGATGACAGTAGTCCGCCAAATTGCTAGTACGCCCTATGTAGGTTTTGCTGTATTTAACTTTAGGTCATTGTTGTAATGTTGGCAGACACTTAACCAACATGACGATCTATCGGACAGAAGTACATAACTTACATTGTAGAATAATACCTCGCCAGGGTGTTTACCGTACTTTGTGTAAACTTGTTCCTGATAAACTCCCATTCTAGCGGACATGAAGAGAGCAAACGTCAACATTGCGATACCTAAATCAGGGAGATAATATTGACTTAAGTAAATAACACATTCCGGGCACAATTTGAGTTTAATTATTACACACATGCATTATTTTATCACAGATCAATGCATTCCTTTTTACATTTGTTATTCTTTCTTTCTCTTTTTAGATTGCCTAAACAACGGCAGTGCATACGTGACTGTAAATTAAGTTTCAAACTCCATAACTTCAAATGGCACTTCAACCAAATTTACTTTTACTTGCCCACGTCAAAAAATTAAAACCATAATCTATAGAAAAATAAAAGGAGCATTTGTACATTGTTAGTGTCGAATGGCAAAATGCAGTCATTTGCAGGACATATGGAATACCCTACATACCTACAAGCCATCTGAAATACTCGTACAAAATATCTTCCTCCGATTGATTCGTTACCTTCTGAAATTCGAATAAAATTGCTGTTTTAAACAAGATTACACATATGTCAGCGTCTACGAATGGTTTCAAATAGGGTAAAATCGAACTTTAATTAAAATAGCAAGAAGGTTCACCTTGACATCTTTGGCTGAAGCCATCGTACTAATCACAATCCCTATTGTTATGAAAACGACTGACAAGTATTTTGTCATTGTGTATCTGAAAAGAGAACGTTTAATGTTTCATTACCAAAAGGAAAACACAGAATTTCTTCCATTAATAAATACCTCTCCGAAGAAAATATTTTATAATATGTTTCAAATATTATTGTTAAAATAGTACACATATGTAGGACGTGCTTACGAATGAAAAATGTTCATAATAAATAATTAATTCATGTAAAAAATGTACACGTTAAATAATTCAAATAATGAAAAAATCTGTACATCTTAAAAAATTCAATTTTATTGAGATCCTTGCTAACACCGCAATTGCCGATTTCCACATTAAAGTACCAAACTAACAATACATTATCACATTTACCTTCGCTTCAGTATGATGACTCCTAATATTAAATTAGCTATCAGCGACCCCTGTGAAGTAAATGTTGAAATTATGAACGTAATTTTATTTAATTTCTTTGGGGTGGCCACGCTCGGGTCAAGATAAAATTATCTGTCTCTTCCCCATGTTTGTGACTTTTCCCCGTATTTTTTTATCATCCAAATTTGTTTTTTTTTTCAATTTGTAAATGGCATCCTACATCACTTGCTCTCCCTTTTTCATAAATTTATGTCTCTATCTCTAAAGCACATCAGCACTGTCAGAAAATTTTACAATTCGAAATAAAAAGCTGTATGAAAGGAGTGTGTGAGCAAAATCTAGATATACAAAATATTTAAGATCTAAATATTTTAATCTCCACGTACCGATCTAAAGATCATATGTAGAGGCATCGATATATTGAAGTTCAGAGCGTAGTTGTTCACAACCTGCACCACAAAGAACAGGCTGACCATCGTGATATACGTTCTGCATGAAAAAAAGAATCGGTTATTAAGAAAAACAAGTCAAATAGCATGGCTTAGTTAGACCTTTTTCACTTGGCTTTTTTTTAAGTTTTTGTTGGACCAGGATCCATTTGTGGGGCCATTGATTGCCCCTGTTTTGGACTTCGTGTGACCATCCCAATGGGTTTTAAATCCAGGGTTGATCTCTCACCTGCACTCTTACTTGCTTGCGTGCGGTGATCCCAAGGTTCACGTCTGGGGCAACACCTGCCTTTTTCACCAATAGAGGTGTACATTTAAGAGTTCTTAATTTGGATGGCTCCTATGGACTGTTGTAACTGAAGCATAGTCCTCATTATCCAGATGTGGAAAGTCCAAACAGGGTACAGTGGCTCCACCAAATGGTCTTGCACCGGTTAATGCAAACGTTCTTTTGAAAAGAACAAGAACCGAAACACGCATATATACAGCCAAGCAATGTCAATGTTAATTATTCCCAATGCAAAATCAAATTACACGTACGTTCGCCAATTTACGATGACTTACGTGATAGGAATTGCAGGTTTCTTTCTTCCAAAGTTTGTCGCAAAAATAAAACCCTCCACAGAAATGAAGAGAAACTGACAGAAAGTAATGATGTTTCCACTGCCTGAAAACTGCCTGAAAAAGAGAATAATAGTCTCGATGACAAGAACATTATTTCTTGAAAAGGAGTAATTTGTGCTGAAAGAGAATGGATCATGAATTAGAGATCGAATGCATGTAGTATCATTGTATAATACATGTGTATGCGTGGTAAATAAAGTCTGAAATCATTCTGTCGACAGCTTCACCAATAATGCACATGCATGCCAAACAACTTATGTAAGATCAATTTAATTCCATAGTACATGTTGTGAATATAATCATAGTGTGGCTGCAAGGCCACTGAAAGGGCACGCATTGAGATTGTGTAATGAAGCATGATGCAAGTTTAGAATGAGAGAATAGTAGCATTGATATTTAAGACGGCTTGAGCACGTTTACTAGTAGATCGGAGAGGGGGTGCACTCAACTGTACCTCATATATATCTTTGTACGTCCTTAACAAACAACCGTTTCAAACAACAAGTCACGAAATGTGACTTAACACATTTTGTGAACTTCCACTAAAAAGTGCCATGGCTGTTTTCTCTACTCAATTCTCGCTTTTTCTGGTCTCTCAATTCGTATCTGACACATAGTCTACATGTACACAGTTTTCTTGCCGTATGGAATTCGATTGACATCTGGTAAAAAGTTCGTTTGACGATAAATTCAATCCCCTATCATCCTTGTTCTATATTTTGGTGGAATGTTGGGCAACAAATATTCATGAAAATTGTTACAATGGCCAAAAATTAATTACATTCGCAAATTGAGCATATTTCTATGTCTAGGTTATTGCTTCATTATACGGTAATTTCACACAAGTAGAGATGATACTTCACGATTATTCACTCCATAAACAAGATTTTTTAACCTTGTCCAAATAAAACTTTTTTTCTAGCAGACGACAAAAAGTGGGTCACGTTTGTAATTGGCATTTAAATGGCCTTAATCTCTTCAGCCTTAACTTACTTGACAAGATATTCCAGGAAGACGACATTGCTGCAGCAGCCTATAAATACACCGGCTATGGCGAATGCTGGATTCATGGTTTAATTCAGTAAAATTCACTGAATTTCTTCCTAAAAAGTACAGATTCCACATCTATGTTTTAGTGCGCATGCGCGGCACCAAGCACCTGCTAATCCCCTATGTCAATGAAGATTTGAAATTAGTTCATTTCAGACATATAATTTAGAATGAATTGCATTTAAGATTTATTATAATTTATTTTTATTGCATTTAAGATTGATAAAAGATTGTTCAAATTCGTACCTTCAAAAGGAAATTGTAAAAAATTAAGGCCACCTACAACATCAAATTTACACAAAGCATTCTGGGTACATCTTGAGGAAAATGGCAGAATGAAATGTGTCAAAAAAGGTCGAGATTTTTAGCATGTTTGCGCGCATGTAAAACATATTAGCAGCAGACTTTAAGTAAATCCACAAGCTCACAATTAAGTACGCGTATGTTAAGTCATTATTAAACGATTGTCACAAATGTCTAGTTGAAATCACGGTATAAAGCCTGACCAGATTTTAATCATGCCACAATATTGTTTACAAAATTCCAAAACATTGTCAAGTGCAAAAGCACTTCCTAATGTGTTATTTAATCTAACAAAGGCTAAATTTCACATTTTTGAATGTGCACTAAGTTAATAATCCTTTATTATGTACAGTAATTTCATTTATAATGCATTTAACATCGTTTATCAAATGGGTCAGAATGACGCAAGAAAGATTTTATAATTTTGTCAATTGGCTTCTTGTTATCCTGAAAGTTAAGGTCAATTATCAAAATTTTACAAACATGTTTCCCAAAACTGTTGCAAAACTGATTTCATGTCTGATTCATTGCAGATGATACGGCAGAACATATAAGTGAGACTTGACAGGACGTGCACTTCATACGTGGAATACCTACGTAACTTTCGTATCACCAAAGGTTAGCAGCGCAGTCACATTTTACCACTGATTTTTAATGTCGGTTTGCATTGAGTATAAATGTAACGAAAATATTGTATTGTCCGTAAGAGTGTGGAAAATTTCTTTCGTTGTCTCTCACTGATTTACTTACCCCACTCCCCGCCCCAAGTTTACGACTGAATCATTGGCATATCTAGATGAAGTTCCAAGCAATCTCCTATCCCTTTTACTTTCAATTTGTTTTGAATTGAATTATCCTGCAAGTACAGTAAGTCAGCCCCAACCCTCTTGCAAACATCAGGTCCATAGCAGCTTTAGAATGTTACGCATTTTTATGAAAGTTTATTGTATTTTTGTATTTCCTCATCAACTTCATAATATTCCAGGCAAGTTCGAGGAAGTTATGTCTCTGAAACGGCTGAAGCGCCGTCTCTCACTGACGTTTAGGGGAAGTCGCGGGGTCGACGAAAGCTTGTCGGAATTAGCGGAACATCTGACTATAGAGGAAAATGGTGGCATCAAGGAAAACGGTGAGTACAATTTTTTTATATGCAGATTCCGATGTACAACAATCGAGGACAAGACAGTGTGCAATGTGTATTTAACATTTCATTTTAAGCTTAAAATACTGTTTGTAGGTATTTTAGTTGTATTTAATGTAAGCACAAAGGTACTGATGGATCAATTGTGTAGCAATATTTGGAATTTGTCAAAACTTTAGTTTTGTACGGATATTCATTGTACTTTGTTGGTTTGGGTTCAAGTTTTTGAACAGATATCTTTTTATTAAATATGGACACCAATTGTCTTGTGAGAGTTTTGCGTCATTATATCAATGTACCAAATTCAGATTAAGGCCACGAATATTAATTGTTTGTTGGACATTCCGACTTACCAAAGTTTCCGTGTAAATTTTTCTTGGTCCTAAATGGAAGATAATGTGTGCGAATAGTGGTCAAAAAAAGATGTGCTATGCTTTACATGTACCGTATTCCCTTTAATTGTCGCACCGGGTGCCAAGACCCATTTTTGACAGGATGCCTTATTTGAAATATCAAAATAGCAATTTTGATTGTTGCAAACATGTAATATTGTGTATTTTGTGGCTGATAAAACCTCATACACCGGAATGAAGAATATTACAGAAAATATTCTTCCATGACACTAAATCAGAAGAAAAACTTGCTTTAGGATTACAGCAAAAAAAAATTTAAGCATTTTTGTCGTGAAAAAGAGGAGGGGTGCCATAATTAGAGGGAATACGATATTTCAACAAAATTGCCTTTTAATTGTGCGAAAGGAGAAACGATTCACATTATTCGAGTTTGTTTTTTTAGCCTTGACAGAAATCTCGACATTCGCAATTACGCACGTCATGAAGAGTGATACGTGTTTATCAGCAATATCGATATTCAATCAGGAATCATTTCGGCCTCAACAGGTCTCCGAGTCCTTCAAAATTTATTCTATTGGTCATTGATAACCTGATTTATATCTCAAAATGAGAATTGTTTGATTCTCGTTTGACACAGTGAGTGAGATAAGACATCACCATATTATTGATGTTAGAGCTGGGACTGTATTTGTTTAATATTTCTTTGTTTATTTGAGTCAAATAAGGATAATAATAGGTCAGAAATTCGCATAGTGGATAAAGTATGTACATTTTTAGGGCGGGGTCTTGATTAAAAAAGGCCAAAGTTGAATGATACACCAAATGACATTACATTTGGGTGTTCAGTCGTTTCTCCTTTAAAACGGGACATTCAAGGGGGTAATTTTCTGACCGCTGCTCAATGGACACAAAGGACTGAAGTCCATCACATTCTCACACCTTACCTGGGCTCCTTTTCAATTATTACAAAGATTCATTTCAGAAATTTGCACAACATTTTGAGTGATTCGCGGACACATTATTCAGTTTAGGACTGGAAACAAACATATCAGCTGTGTGACCAGCATTATAAGTTTGCACCAATAGTAACGAATAAGAAAACAGACAGAAAATTACAGTAGTGTCACAAAATAGTAGAATAGGCGAATAATTCAATACATGTACTGTGTACTACTGCGGTGCATTTAACCTTGGGCCGTAGAAAATAAGTTAAACATAAATAAGATACTGTTACTTTGTAAGTTGCAACTTCTGTTTGTGTTGTTCAACATGATTGTTTCATCCCACGGGTTTCTATGTATACAAGACAGTGGAGTCGTTCATGATAATTGAGTAATGCTTGATGTCACTTTAAATTCGTTTCTAAAAAGGTTAATCTCGCGTGACGCAATGTGGAATAAAGATGTATTAGTATATCTATCGAATTTAATTTATTTGGTAGATAAAACAAAGCAGATCATATAATATTTTTTAAAACGATAAAAAACATGGACCAAATTGGGTAAAGGGTTCAGAAGTAGAGACTGGTTAGTAATAGGATCGGTTGGAGTGTAAATATAATTCGATTTCGTCTGTACAATTGGATAAATGACCACAAAACTTGCATGGAGTATTTTATGGAAAATTTTGTGTAAATAAGTGTTGTGTAACAAATGAATCTAAAGCTCCGCAAACTGTTGACTTTATTAAGAGATTAGGGAAATTGTATGGGTGATCACAAATAATATTAACTTTCCCAACTGGGATTGGATTACGCAACACAAAACCGTAGAATTTAATTTCCTTTTCAGTAATACATACGGCATGTGTGACCATTACGGAAATAAGACCACCCTTGACCCAAGGTGTCCCAAGAATATGATGCATATCGGTCATTGGATAATACTATTTATATGCTCTTTCAGACGAAGACTTCAATTCTTGGGAGAAGGATGAGTTAGCTTGTTAGGGTTACCATGGTTACCCAGAATTTCATCCTCCTATGGCAATAAGTAGTTTGGTGAAGGAAGACAGGAAGAGCTCTTGTCTCAATTTTGAATAATGTCATACCATCTTACAGGCATATGGTGGTGATAGGATATCTCGTTAAATCACAGCTTGACATCCAATACGTTTGTTTGTGAGTGAACTGATTGAGCATATGCTAGTGTATCGTTAAAGTGTGTTTGGCGAATCGCATGCCTTATAATGATTACCGTTTGTGGTAGACAGTACTCAGCGCGTCTGCATAAACTGAACGCACCACCTTTAACGCACCGACGATAACGACGACGGTAACAATGCATTGTGAAGCCAATGAGGCTAACTCTCACGGGAAGCTATCACCGTTTAAAATTCTGTGGAATGCAAAGGTGTAAATTATTAGATAGGTCCAAGCAAGTGCAAAGCTGTATAGGTTTGTGATGGCACACAAGATCCACGCTCCATAACTTGACCAACTGAATTTATTTAGAGAAGAAAAAGAAGCAGATATGAACTCCAGACTCAGATGGCAAACAAATAAAATAAAAATAAAACAAGAAAGGGGACAGCGAAAGTTGTTAAACCTCAATTTTCGAAGCAACCTACAAAGGCAATAAATGTACACGTGATGACATTTAATTAACAGATTACAAGTAGTAGCAAATGTAATTCGGCAAATTAAATAAGGCCCTCTTGCACACAGTGGCCTGTGAAGGTTATCCGATTTCTCGGGAACGAATGTTTTTGAAAACAACTGTATGGATAGGTAGATAATCTTTCAGATGTGTAGATGTGTAGTACATTGAGAAGACTGGGGTCAGTCGATAATCTGGTTAAGAATATCAGATTATCCTAGTGACCCAGTCAAGCTGAAATAGATACAATCGATCGGTTACCAATTCGCCTATCAATATCTCTGTTAGTGTAAACAGTATCAGGCAGTACACGTGTGTTGGCGTGTTTTACTTGTAAGTGTGTCGATCGGAAGTAAAATCCCGAAACTTCTAGCTCAAAATATATCTTGTACGGTCCGTAAAAATTACTAGAACGTTTTGTTTCTATTTAATCTTATTTTTAAAAAAAGGGAAAAAAGTTTTTCTTTTTTAAAATTATTTGTTTTAGAGAGCACACATTTATAATTTGCTGGCAGAAGTAAAAATCAAAATGACGCAAAAATAATTAAATTTTACTGTACTTCGATAATGGAAGACATCAAAATAATCTTCCTTTATCTTTAATTTACTTCAGGATCTTGTCAAAAAGATGTTCGATCATTAAAAGATGTGGTGAAGCATTCTCTGCTACGTAAGATTCGATTTTGTGTCACTTCATTGTCCTGAATTACAAGGTGATTTCCAATGCAGTGACATTTTACAAAGAAATCACTCTATGGAAACGTTATTTCTATGACAGTGCATTGGCGGATTTAAGGGGGGGCGCAGGGGGCGCGCGGCGCACCCCCCCCCCCCCCCACGGCCAAAGTTTTCTTCCCCCGTATGGGAAATCCTGGATCCGCCAATGCAGTGAGACTAATGCGGTGTATTGAATAACTGTCGCAAATTTCAAGTGTATAAATAGGGACTTTTTATTGGCAATTTACATTTACATGCATAGTGATAGTAAACTCGTTGCTACGTTTGGTAATACAAGTTTCCCTTGTAAACTGCAAACCGAAAAAGTTCGAGCAAAATGAAAGTTCGAGCTATTCTACGTTGAATAAGTTACGTTTCAAAACGTTGCAAGATAAAGGGGAGGTGGTCGTGGCCGTGCAGTGAAAGGTGTTCGTCTTGCCGCACTGCAGCCCGATTCTGGAGTGGTTGTTACTCAGTTGTAGCCTCTTCCTGACTTTCACCCAAGCAGTCAGAAGATTGGGTACCAGCTTTGCTGAGGGACAGGACCTTGCGATAACAAGGCGGTTCACTCTGACGAGCCGCACATTGATATGAGTGGCACCACAATAAAGGACACGTTTTGTAACGTAAAGTTCGGGCTGTTCTTGTTAGTAAATTTACTACTCCAGAATGGCCTTAAAGTCACTGTTAACGATAAACTTCATATCTCGCTTGGGAACTAAAGCAGGACTATGCAGGCCAGTACTATGCATTAATAATGCGTCATCCGGATTAGTAGGGTACCCCGGAGTCTTATGGTGAATGTGAAAGTGTAATAAAATAACCGGTCTGAGATAGTTATCTTACATTTATGAAGCCAACTTAGCTTGATCTGAATGTTATGAAGATTGTTACGAATTTTTACTCACGAAAGCAGCAGTGGAGCTAGAAGTTTGCTCGGTCCCGATCCGCAACTGGATCCACAACTGGAAAGGGAAAGTGGTCATAATTTTCACAACTAGACAACGTCAACCTGACCTACATTTATATGTCTGACCAATATATAAGAGTGTAAGAAAGGGAGTCAGAATAGCAATGTTTAATTTCAAAAGAGAAGCTGGCTTCCTTTTCATCTTTTTATGTGAAGATTGACAGTCGGAACAGCAAAATACTTAATTTCAAGAGGGAAGCTTGTGAAAGCACGAAACAGAATAAGTGTGAAACAAATAAATTCCCTACAGAGTATTATCTCGATGCGTACTGATTAAGATTTAGATGTAACTGACCAGGACAGTTTGTGTCAAAACACGTACCACAAAATTGAATACCTTTTGACTTTCATTAAGTTCTTGCCGACCTATTTTAGCTTCCGGTATTACGATTAACGTCATTTGTTCGCGGCTAATGGAACAATCTGTCACAACAGCTTTGATTTGTTGGCATACTCCATAATCCTCGTGGTAATAACAAACTCCTTGGAAGTGGCCAATGGGACATCTTGGGTTACGTTTGGATGGGCAATGACGGTAAATATTACTGTTATCCGCAAAGTACCGTATTGTGCCGATTTAAAGCGCATGCGCGAAGCACATATTTTTGCATATGCGCTTTAGGTAAAATAGCTTTGACTTATATCTGACGCAGCCCACTTTCTTGTCACCTACCTTGAGACCTCGTCACATACTCTCAAAATGCCTAAATTCATCAGAAGGCACAATACGGTATCCGTTCAGTTAGGCGAAATGCCTTCTTGTAAACAATGCACGTGAAACTCACAGCCTAGTTGTAATTTTGCTTCCGAATTACTTTTGTTCACTTTAACTGACGACATGACCCAAAACCTTTATTTATTACAAAATATTACAGCACATAAATGCAAAGGACTGGATTTTTCTGGATTTTTTCCTGTCAAAATTTAATGCTGGATGCAAAAGACCATACATGTAAATTTTTTCTCAAAAATTTCGCGATGAAATTTTCTCACTTTCAGACATCCTTTGCTGTGGAAATCCAGGTATTTGCTAACAACTTTGTTTTGTAGCCAGATTCTATATCAGACGTCTGTTCAGTGAAAACAAACTCCTCGAGAACAATGGTACGGCTGCTTCAGGCCCAAATATGTCTCATTGAAAGGGATTACAGGGTGTGCCCTAAATATTAGTGTTGCATTCATGGTACTCGATAATTTAGTTTGAAATCGTTGCTTTTGCTTTTTAGCAAAGCAATGCGCAAGCATTAAATTAAATAAAATTAGATTCATGTTTGAAACACTGAAAAAAAGCAAAACTGTCTGATAATTAACATGATAATCACAACGGGTTAAGGCTGTTCGTAAGAGGTATAACATTAATTGTAACACACGAAAGTCATGTTGCGATACCAGAAACCCAGATGTAGTGTTTATTATCTTAGAGGTTAAGAATAAGGCCTGATTCATGATAATTACCAATGAGTGTTTATGAGAAAACGCCGTTTTTCCTTTGCGGTTGTAAATTCTTAATTTGGTGAAACGCGGTACGGATTTGTCAGTCATGTTTTCATCGTACGAGATGTCTAATAAGGACATTTCAATATTATAATGTGGTAAGTCTTTGCTGTGCCTGGATAATGAGCAGGTGCCCAGAGAGTTATTGTCGCAGTGATCACCACGGAATATGTCTCCGTAGTATTACAGAAAAATAACGACATGGTGCCTTACTTCAGCTTCCTGTCGCTGTCCTGTTTACGAGGAGGTCTAGTGAAACCAACGAGTATCGAATATTTAAGGTTAACATTGAATGCGTGCATGTGTTACCGCGATTCTTGTCACAGGATAGCACTTTGGAATCTTCATCCTTGAAATTCATTTCGATGGATGAAAAAATTTAAATATGAGAAGGGACTGAGACAGCGACTTGAATTATGACCTAGATAATTGGAGGCAATTGGTGTCTAATTCTTGGACATAAGGAAATAGCGCAAACGATGCAGAAAAAATAGTGTTACCTAGCTGACTACAAACATCAATAATAATAATTTAACTGGTTACTTCGTCAAGAAGACAGATATATCATTAACAAACAAAAACGGTTCGGAATTTTAGATGCTTAGGCCCAGAAAGCTGAAAACAGCCAAGATTAACGAGATGGAACGTCACATAAAAATAATCATTTAACGACATAATTTCAACCTACACGAAAGGTTTGTTTTTTTCCCGATTAATCGAGTGGAGATTGCGAGCCCTACTTGCCTACCTGTGTAACATAAAAATCCCGATGTCTGTTTCCGCTCAACTAAATGTCATATAAATAACAAGAGAACTTCTTTGAACTGGATAAGAAAACATTAACCAAAATGTTCCTTGTACAGAAATAGCTGGCTGCTGTAGACATGAACGATTTTTATTTGTTAACGTTTGGGAAAATATTGCAGGATGTCATGGACATACATTCCGATAATCTTTCGGTTGTACACTTGGGAAATGTTACTTAGCTGTTAGTTTTTCATCTACTTGGGTATTGAGAATTTCTCACTACTTAAAGGAGAAAGTTGGAGTACACAAATATGACTAAAACCACATATGTCTCCCCGTAATGCAAATGTGCCATTAGAAATTAATAAAGATGGGACATTTAGCACATTGTGCACAAATGCGAACTGAATCCCGTTGGTACAACTCACGAACAAAAGAAAGTCATTCCTTTGTAAGCGAATTTCTGTCGTAGAACCCAATGCATCAAACAAGGCTTAGTTCGTTTGTTATAAAAGTGACTTTTAAACAACACAACTATTTTTATCCCCTGTATTTACTGAACTTCAGAGTGAGTAATGCACAAATGAGGTAACATTTTTCATAGCTTCCTTTGTGATTTTCTTTTTCCCTTTAACCATGCACGCGCCTTAATATGGGAGATTGCCCAGACAAGCCACCTTTCGATTTCTCGTTCTTAGGCCAGACATTTTTGTTTGTTGGACTACGTTTCATTGGAGGAACTTTTCTGGAGCAGCGATCAGTAAAACAGAAGCGAAAATTGACTTTGCTGTATAAATGTTAGGTTTGATTAAAATTCATGAAATTGACATAATTTTTCTGTACGATGTTCGAAGAAACCATGAGAAGTTACACTTGTGTTGTTTGCGTTCTGATTCAAATTTATATGACGGTTCTCGATTTTTGGCAGAAGCAGGAAACGTAATTCAACAAATAAGGAAAGTCTGTCCTTACCAAACCAAGGCCACGGGCACCAACCCACCAAGCAGCCAGTCCCTAGATTACAATCCCTAGATGACATCCCTCAGATAGAGGAGAATTGATTTCGTGTCTCTGTGTGACATCTTCATCTCTGCACTGGCTGATACTCCGGAATACTTTCCTTATTGGAGACCAAATTGTCAAACTGGATGCATTCTCGCATTTCGTAAGATTGGAAAATGGAAGTCAAATCATTGGTGTAATTTTAAGTACAATTGGTTGAATCGTAGATGGAAATAGCTTTCTTGCTAATTTCCTGTTCCACCAGGGATTGAGGACAAACAAATAAGGTCACTCTGACATGTTGACATTTCTCCACATTGTTGTTGTTGTTGTTTGTTCTTGTTGATATTGTTGTTGTCGTCGTCGTCGTCGATGATGATGATGATGATGATGACGATGACGAAAGATGACGAAGAAGGTGATAATGCCCTGTAGTTTATTTATTTACCAAACAGACTCTTCTGCTTGGAAAGAAAGAATCTCCTTTTTCCCCCAGAGAAAGGACTTGATAAACGAGAAGACATCACAATTGATCACTGTCGACTCCAACACGATGGCGGGACGCGATTCGTGGATACACATGTCTAATTATCGCATCTTTTAATCAGAGAACGTGATTTACTTCCACACAACATGTCACAAGGTCGTCTCTGTCTTCAATCCACAACTGCCAGCGGACCTAGGGTCCTAATCAAGCTCAAACTGAGATTTATATGCGGATTCTTTTGGTATTATCTGACTAGAAAGTAAAGAATTATTTGATTTGGATGAAGCAAATTAGTAGATCTGATCAGGAAAAAAATTATTCCGTATGCAAAGGCACAGTTTACAGACTCACACTTGATTTGTTTGCAGGACAATTACTTCATCCCGTTATCCATAGTTTTTAAGTCATTCTTGCCTTGATAATGTGTGAGCCTTGTATACTCGGTAGCATTGTTTGTTTGTCTGTTTCTTTTTTAATTTTTTGTGGAGTGAGATCGATTCTTCGAGGCAACTGGTACCCTCCGTTTTGAACTCTGTCCATGCTTTTCAAAGTGGTGGATCTCTCGCTTGCGTGCGCACTCACTTGCTCGCCATGATTCCCAGCGTCACTTCTGACTTTAACCCACGCGTCGCCAACAAGCAGCGTACACTGAATACAGGTGTTTTTAGCCATTGGCGGATCTAGGGCGGGGGGCGCAGGAGGCGCGCGCCCCCCGCACGGCCAAAATTTTCTTCATTTTCATGCAGTTTTTCTCGATTTTTGGGCGAAAATAAGTGAAAATTGGGTTGCCGCCCCCCCCCCCGTACGGGAAATCCTGGATCCGCCAATGTTAGCTGACATT
>JBCAUI010417730.1:0-14228 GCA_038406195.1 Haplosyllis anthogorgicola | reverse complement strand
ATTTTTGGAAGAAGCAGACCAAATCCATAAAATCAAATATGCAACTCGCTTCAAAATGTGGAGCAGATAATTGTTTTTGCCGCAATTGATTTGCATTTAAATATGTCACTTAAGATTTTAACTATACGGACACTGATCGTGGCAGTGAATACATTTTCGGTACAAATGTAAAATGTATGAACTGATTCTTGCTGTCCTCACTGTCATTTACTCTATTTAAAAGAGAGACATCTAGTAGAAGATAAACAAATTAAACAAGGTTGTCTTTTCTGACATACCTCAAAGGAAGGTTGAATTGAAACGTGTGTATGATGTCGGTATGGTTGAAGCTTGTTGTGGCGTCGAAGGTTTTCCCCCTTAATGTTCAATAAAATTGCGTTTTAATATGAAATTAAAGGTTTAAGTTACAAGTGAAACACTAAAATGTTAAATGAATTTGAGCCACTTCCTCTGGTAATTTGGAATCATTGGTAGAAATATTACATCGTAAGGCTTATCTTGCCCTGAGACGTCACAAATAAATAAGAAAGCTTTATGAGCATACTGATATCTTGGCATGAATTCCTTTCATATGACTAATGTAGTCCGTGTAGATTATGCGATTATTTGAATTCTGTGTTATTTGATTGTAGCGTATTAACTACATTAGTTACAACAAATTAAAGCGCGAATTGAATCATACTGTAAACATTCTTGTTGTGAAAAATTCACTTCCATGTAGCATATATAATATTGTATTGGTTCGAGTAACTGTTAAATTTAATACAGGTTAGTTGTAAGGTAAGAACCATGACATTCTGAGAGAACAAATTAACTTTCTATTTATTGCGTATATATTACATCACTGTCTGAAAACGGCCAATATTTACTTTTAATTTCTGTAAGATACCAGTTTCAAGTTACCAGGAACACGAAGAATGCATGGTATACTGTACATGAGCAATGTCAGTATTGAGGCTGGTAATTTTGCCACTAAAACAGAAAGGAGGCCTATTACCTGTGGTCCCAAGATAATCACAGTTTAAATCGTCTGAATGTCTTGACCTACTGGGCTAATATGACCTTGTCCTATCGGAAAATAAGGTTAAGTTTATTAGAAGCTAAATCGCCTGATCTGACTTCAACCTGTGCCAATCTGGATTGATCTTTGGAAGCATTCACAGTTTCATGCCTACGATATGATCATCTGATTTACTGAGATCATGTTATGTTCGTGAGCATGCTGTACTGCAGTACCAAATGATAAAAACAGAACCGCCCATCCACGTTTCAAAATGTATTCAGAAATACCTTGTAACAATTTACGCTACAGTATAATGTTGTGTCCAAGAGTAGTTACTCGATTAAGCTCCTGGTTTAGAAAATTTATTGAATACAAATTCAAAAGGCAGTAGACCCATTGAATTTTGGCAATTTAGATTTTAGGCAGGTTTAACCTACTGTATTTATTTGCAAAATTTTCCTACAAATTTGTACACAAATATAGTAAGTAAAATCATCGCATGTAAGTTAATGCTTTTATCACAGTTTCAACGCAGTTCGTTCTTTCTTTGTTCGAGACAGATGAAATTGCATGTAATGTGCATCTGTCTGTAACTGTCTAGATAAAGATAAATTGCGCAGAAACATTAATATCAATGTTACAATAAAAGTGGAGCAATTCCAATAAATCAACAATGTAATACATCAATCACAAGTATTAATGGAGCCCATTGTAAAATTCAAAGTTTAATTTCCTATCAAATGTGCACACAGTTTAAAGGTTTTATTTCTGCTTTGCACCGGGAAGAGTAATTAATTGATTTTAGCTAAAACTTTTTGCCGTCTATTGGTCGCCAAGCTTAATTTTCTATTGAAAAACAATCTTATAATCTAAACTGAAATATTTGGTCCACAAAGTGAAAAATAGTTATTGTTATTTATTATTTAAAACTACAGTGTTACAATGTAGATAATTCATGCGCACAGCCCAAAATTATTAGTCCATTTTCTTTGGCAAGACTGCAATCTTTCGCGTCACAATCCAATAAATAACGTTGCCAATATTCATATCCGCTACGAAAGACGAAATCCTATCCAATTCTGTTTGGTAGCTTTATTTTAAAAATCTCATTGAAAAGATTACAGAGATAAAACAAATCGTAATAAATAACACAGACGCAAATTCATGTACACTTTCTTTTGTATTCGTCTAATTTATTCCTCCTGAAATCAAAAATGGACCTTGTGTGTGAGATCCCTTCCTTATTTTGACATGAATGATCAGCGGAAATGATGTAGTTAAAACAAAACCATATAATTTCTTACCGTTTCTGGTTCCCATGTCGGCAGAAAGTGATTGCAATTCCGACACCAAGAACGGTTACTTATAATAGATTGATTGCAGAAGGCTTTCTTGGAAACAGATACTTATAAACAGTTGCAGTAAGCCTGTGATAACCTTTTCAACAAATCAGAGGTGTTATGTACAATTTAATCCTCTTGAATCATGTAATGATGACAGCTTGCCACCAAGCTGGAAATCTGATTACAACTCAACATTTTGCCGTTGCGGCTTACTTCGATGGAGGCTTGCGATTTCTTAACATCAGTTATCTTGAATACTTACATGAATACATATAGTAATATGATCGCTATTATGTAAAATTGAGTTAATGTCTTTATCCAATGAATCCTTAAAGAATCCGATTAAATGTTTCAATACCTATGCCCCTCTGCTAAATGCTGAAAAATGATAATGCGACACAGTTGATAATTTACCACACGCCTGTTCTTTAGAATGCCCCTTTAGAATCTAAAACGAAAAGTAAGATTTATTTCAGCTGTGCATACTTCACCATTCAGATGTTTACGTTTTATTATCCTCTAATAGCATCAGTTGAGAATCTTATTCACAACACCCCAGTTTTTGGCACCGCGACTGTAGTCAAGTAACGGCAAACAGACGGCTATGTATTAGAAATAATTCTTACTTGATGGGTTTAGTAATTGCTCATTACTTTCCGCGCTGAGTTTATAAATAAATACGCTCATAACAAAACAACCTTAAATTGCAAAACTAAATCAAGCACATAAAGCATCACGTGTTAAATGCATCATATAATTAAAGGAACTAATGTGTTTATACTATGTATATCTGTCATACCATCACAAGGCTAATTTTTCGTGATGACATGTTGAACTTCAATAAGAAGCTATGAACACTCCCCTGGTATCCACCACACAGGCAGGCATGCATGCAGCACCTGAAACATATATTCACTGTATTGCTGTGACATAGGTAATTGAATATCAAGGTGATTTTCGAGGAGATGTAACTTGCTGTCTGTTGAAGAGTCACAAAGATGTTCGTTTAGGTAAAGAAAAGTTATTTCTTTCTTGTTAAGACTTTTCTATGTGTCCTAATAGGAAGGAAACCTCATACAGTACACAGGATATCTGGACAATAAGCTCCTTTGTAATAGCTGATAACCTTTTGCAACTGCCTGGAAACACGGATATATGTAAGAGGTAGAAATCTCACATACACGTAAACGCCTGAGTAGATTCAATAGTAACAGAAGTGGCAAGTTGTCATCCAAAAAGGAAATGTAATTACTTCTTCCTTTGACAGTAGTTACTTAAAGAACCACGGTCCAAATTCAGCGTAAAATTTTTATTGTGTTTACTGCCTGTAGTAAAAATAAGATACATAAAAGTGGTGTTAAACTGTAACAACGTTCTGTTTTTCGATCAAATGACGTCATAAAATGCCAACCAATAGATTTGTTTGTTAGTAAGTTTACATTAGACACGTGATTAATCAATATATGAAAAAAGCAAGATTATTTTATGAAGTATTTCTATCTTTGCAATCAGTAGCAAATGAAATAAATGAAACAAATGAAATGAATAACAATTGAAAAAAGAACATGCAAATTGGATAGGAAATGAAGTTTGAATGCTTCAATAGGTCCCACTTGATTGATGTGTTAAAATATCTGTTTTCATTTTACTTCAGTATACCTCGTAACATGAAAGTAACTCATTTATTACTTTTTAGGAGTTGTTAAGCTCCTTTATTGAGTGCGTGTGTAATAACGAGCGACCATTTATCAAATATCAGAAAAAGTGCGCAGCGGTAGTTTTGTTTCACTATTGATACCTTTTGGATTTTAGCAACAGAAAGTACTCAAAGTTCAGGAAACATAATGAACATACCAGCTAGATGGTTAGTGCATTCCAGGTGCATGTTAGCCTTGAGAAATGAATGAGTTTTATGCATCAGGTGCTCTTTATCTCATGAGAAAACTTCGGAAATCACAAGCCTTTACCTTGAGATTAATGTAGATCCGCGCAAGTTCAAGAGGGATCGAGTAAATGAGCTTCCAATAACGTTAACTCATTTGCAGATAAGAGAAGGTCGTGTTTTCTTAGTAAATCAACGCTATTATTGTTTATGGACTTGGATCATCTCCGAATTTTTGTCGTTTTTGACTTACTCTTCTGCTCATTAAATCAAGGAATCGCCTGCTGCCATTGTAATCTATTCGTCGTGATAGCAATTCTAGTAAGTTGAAGGGGTCACAAACATGTGCGTCTTTACCTAATGTACACTACTTCTATTGACGAATTCACAAATAAAAACAGATACTTTGCACCCGATAGCAAAGAGATTTAAATGTTTTCAGTCACGAAAGATTACTTGATGAGAAACTCGAAATATACGAAGAGTTATAGCAAAAGTTTTCGAAACTTAGTGGACACATTGGTTGGTAGTCCGGTTGGGAACATTTTCATCAGTCTTTGCTCACTTATATAATACATTTTTGTTAAATTCAATTTGGTAAAGACAATCTACATTAATATATACTCTTCCATATGTTCATCACTTCAGTCATCTTTACCACCCATTTTTCATTCGCAATAATACATTTCAAAAGACCAGGCATAGATAATAAATTCAGAGAAAAGACCCAAAGAGTAACTTTACCTGCTTCATGGTATTAAAGGTACCAAATCATTTTGATTAGTGTGATAATTTGATAGTATGATCTATTAGATAGCATTACACACCGAATGTAACATCAATCACACAAGTCTCAGATCATTTTCAACTACAAGTTCAACCCCATCGTAGATTCTTGACAAACGGTCAAAAGTTTTACGATATGGAGTCAAATTATATTCACACATTTCTGGAATTTGTTATAAATCTCATCTTTATCGTACAAACTAGATAAAGTACAATCGTAAACTCAGCACCCAGTGATTGATATTTTCGTCGATGTCATTTCTTACGTTTACATGTAGCCTACCACACTCTGTGTTTGTTCTTGTTACCAGATGGTTATAAAGGAAAGCAGGATAAACAAACTTCAAACGGCTTGAAATGTGGATTTCATAAATAGCGTGTTTTTACTTGAAGTTTGACCACCATTCCTATGGTTCAAATTTAATAATCATCTGATCCAATGCACTGCATAGTGATGTTTGGTGCACCCATTTCGTGTACACTCTGCATATTTACGAAAGCCAACCAAGTAAATATAGCAAGTTCGTTGCACGGGGAAACCTTGATTGATAAACAAACTTCAAAGCATCGAATACTCAAATAAATAATTTAAGGCTTTTGCTATTTTATTGAAAACGTTTTGTTTGTTTGTCTCTTCATATGTTCCATTTGGCAAAACAGGAGCGGAAACATAAAATATTTATATTTCAAGTACAACCAAAACGTAAGCTTTATTTGAATTGAGAATATTGTCAATTGCTATTCAAGTTGTGTTACAAAACAAGTATGTGATGAAGTAAAGTTTGTACAAAGCAAGTTTATCTATTCGACCAATCTTGAAAAAAGCCATGTTCCCGTTATTAAATCTTGGTAAAACTCCAAAGTTCGCCGAAGTCTGTCAATTTCAAGTAATTGGGTACAGCATAATAAAATGGATGTATTTTGATTCCGCAGCTAAAAGCTGTTTAGTGTATTGTATGTACTACATCTAATTGGCACCTTGTCCAGACTTAACTTGAAAAGTGCCTGGTTCCGAAACGAACGCGTCAATAGAGTGAAAGCAATGCGAAAGTTATGGTCTAGCCCTGTTTTAAATATTAAGACGGATGGCTTAAACATTTTATTTCAAATGTTAAAACAGAGTGCAACGAAGTTATAAAATACCTTTACAAAATTAATTATACTTCCACTGGACTCAAGATAAAACATCAAGATTTATTTTTTCACATTAAATGTTTCGCTTATTGATGCATGTACTTTCTGATATGCATTTATCATCAGGGAACCAGTAAGTTTTTGTTTCAGAATCACACGTCTTGACATACACTACTTCTTGCCACCACCATTTATTTCAGAAACACCCGCAGGGCAGGTATTCATTAGAGCTTTTACCTCGTAGTCACTCGACTTCAGAAAGAACTTAAAGTCTACGATTCTACATGTAATACAGTAGCAGTAGTAGAGATGTCTTTTATAAAATGAGCAGATCCTCCTTTTGTCAAGAATTGTTTTGTCCAACGTGTTGGATATGTCACTATTGTGTAAAAGCGCAATGTTTCGAAAAACTGTATTTGTTCATGTATAAGACATTTGTTTACGTGTTGATTACAAGGATGATCATGGAAAGTTTGTCATCAGCTCGAGAACATTCTTTTAATTTTCGAGCAGTTCGAAACAATAGAATTCCGCACTGTGTTGTTGAAGCGAATAAGAATTTGATGTTCTGCTGGTGCAAATTTCGCCCTTTACAAGTACAAATTTTCCAGATGTGATTCGCAATATTGGACTGTTGAAATAAAACGCTCTTTCCAAGCATTTTATAAGTATTTTTATTCCTGGTGCAAACCCTCTTATCACGTAACAAGGATGTGTACGATTTCCAGGTCATGAAGCCATTGTACAAACAACAAAGGAAATGAGTATATATTACAATATCCCAGCAATTAGGATTTTAAAATATTAACCGAGGTTAACTTCCTCATCAAACCTTTGAGAACACTGGTTTCGATGTTCGATGTTACTTACAAATTCTCTCAGATCTCAGGATTAACGATGGTTGTAAACATCGATTTCATTTGCACCTTGTTCAATTTGCATAATCCATTTAACTATATACCACAGATAATCGGAACTTATTTCCGCCTTGCTAATTGTGTAACGTCAGTCATACTTAGTTCTATGACAATCACTCCAGTTGAAGATGCTACAATTACAGAATAAAAGCAGTCGTAATTTGAACTAATTTCAAGCTGGCAAAATTATATCTCTGTTTTATGGTCTTTTATGGTTCGCCTATGAAAAATTATATGGGTCGTCGTTCATAGTAACATTTAGTAAGTACATAATTATTGATCAATCTGTTATTGGGGAACGAAAATGACTTTATCTTTCATCTTACTTCTACGAGACTTCATTTACATTGTTACGACGAAAAACTGATATATTTGAAAGTAACTTGAACATTCTGCGTAGCACACTGTGAGCGTTTCCATAATCAGACTACTCAAAATTTAAAATATATGAAATCTGCATGTTTTATTACAGTGCCTATGATATGATATAATGGAAATGGAAACTGGGATAGTTTCTTTGAGAAATACATAACAGTGACATAACTCTTGTGAAAATGACGATTTTCTTAACCTCCATGATTCTCTTTTGTGCCTGCCCTCTTCAGTCGAATTGAGATGAAGCTTCTCCAAGATAAGCATTGAAATTTTTCACAATATCTAAGAACAGTACAGTACAGAGTTCAACAAATTCTAAGCCAAGTTTTACATCAGAAGGCGCTCCAAAACAGTTAAACTTCCCTAGTGGCAGACAAGAGATCCACCCTGGCTTTAAAATCCATGGGAAATTCACACGGAGGTACTCAGTGGTCCCACAAATGGACCCTGGTCCAACTAAAACTTAAAAAAAAAACAACTTCGTGTTAACCTCAAAAATGCTAAATGTTTGTTCAGGAAGGGTGATCTCTGTGCTCTTGTGATCGACTGTATATCCAATAATTTACCATTGAATTCCCGTAACTTTATGGTCCAACAATAAATACTTGTTATGGAAACTACTTTGTTGTGAAAAAAGTTTTCCAATGTCTGTAACCCTTCAAACTGCTGGATATTGCCTTATCGTGAATCTCCAAAACATGACTGTGAAACAATCTCGTGCTTTACGTTCCTTTGTATAAGATATGAATGTCCTCATAAAATTCCTTGACAATTCACTTCAAAGTTGCATAATGAAAGCATCAATAAAGCACTAAAATGAAGAGATTTATACCACTGAACAATGCAAGATCCTGTGTCCTAATGAATTCAACTGAAAATGTTCATTGCCAGCCATAAGGCTTTGAAAAGATATACATATTAATGGACTATGTGTAGCCATTAAGGTTCAGTGATTTAAGACCTGTTGTCAAAACACTGTGTAACGTAAACACAAAGCGCACGGTGCCTTTGAAAATTATGGAAGTTTACTGTCAAAAGTTTGGTAAATCCTGTAGAATTGTTCATTGTTTAGATTTATTAAGACATTTTATTGAGGATCTGGAAGTATTCTGTTTTGATGCACCTGCAAAATAAGGTAATTACTTTGCGAAGATAAAACTGACAGCTTTAAACCCAAACTCCAGTATGAGTCATTCTACGGTCAAAACGGGTCGGATATCAGTGGCTTCAGAAATGGTTGCGCCTTGCCCACTGAAGAACTTTGATGGTTTGTAAACAGGATGATGTTTTTCGTTAATTCTAACAATTTGTGGCGGGAAACAACACATTTCCAGACACCATAATAATAACACACAATTGTTAATAATAAGGAAATAGTACACTGGCTGAGAACAGTGTTTAATTTCTAAGCCAAAGAATAATTGGCCTCATTGTTATTTTCGCATTCTAAATGGCAAAAGAGAAATAAGATGCCACCTCGGTGACCGAGGAAATTGCGTGTTAACATTTCCTTCGTCACTAACTGGAAATAAATTATGCTCGTGGGTGGCTATTGCTATCGTGCTTCTTCATGAATTCTCTCCAGATATGCAAGGATGAAAAGTGTGCGAATGCAGGCTACACAGAAATTAAGATGAACGTAAATTTATAGGCTTCCAAATCCAAGCAAAAATTAAGTTTCTAGCGGGTTCTACCTGGTTTATGTCTCAGTTAACTCGATTGTGGACATAACTGTTCAATCATGCTATTCGACACAATCACTTTTCGGTTATGCAACATTTGCTTTGAAAAACAAATGCGTAAGCGAGTCAGATTACATGTACTATGTATTACATGTACATGTATTACATGTACATGTATGTATGTATAGTATCGTAATTGCGTGAATGTTTACAGGTACTTAATTTTTCTACTTCAAATATCAGACTAATTTAGTTGAATTATCTGTGGGAGTATAGACATCACTATTGGGATAAAACTAAATTACTTCATATAATGCCTTGGGTTATTAAATTACCTTTTGTCCCCAAAGGAAAGTTCTAAACTCTTCATTCAGCACATCTTTGCTCAATCACTGTGAATTAATTCAATCAGAACAATTAAAATTAGTGTACAGTACCATGTCGAATGTCGTCGATACCATTGTTTAAATGACAAAAAATGTGAATGACCAAAATTGTTGCTGCTGAAGTTAATTGTTAAAATTTATCTTTTGTTCCCCTTCCGGTTCTACTACCTTCATAGATGCTGTGTCTGATACCAATATTTAGTGACCAGCTGGCGCAGATACAAGGGACTGATAACTGCTCACATACAACTATGCCATTTTTACAAAGAAAATTTCACTTGCTACCCTAGATCAAGCGAGGATGTCGTGCCAACTACCAAGTTTCATGTCCGTTATCATCAGAAACAGCTGATATGTTCCATGGCAGAAACCAGTTGATTTCGTTTGATATATTGCTTGTGCAATATCATATATTGCGCAGTTTAAAGCTTTAATCATATCCCGGAAACAAGGAGGCAAATAACTGTTCATTGCGATTTTCTACTTTCTACTAATATACCATCTGCATGGATGACATACAAAGCAGAGTTTAATTAGTGCATATATTGTATATTAGTTAAATAAATCAAAGTTTCATGGCCAGTTTAACAACATTACTGATTGCAACAATGAAAGCGTAGGAACGTGTAGGAAAGCCACTCTTTTGAAAATTATATCTAAGAATGAAGGATAAAACTAATCTGTGGCTGTTGCTGGTAGACCGTTGTAACAGTCTCAAATCTGAGCCGGGCTCAAGTCTGCACCGCAGATTATATCCAGAATGAAATGTTTTTGAAGGGAATTTTACTGGGGAGTTGGCATCATGGGGTTAAGGGTTGAGGGAGGTTTGGCCTGAGACACATGCTGTGGTGTGGCCCCATAACTCCCAAGCCAGACCTCTGAAAGCTCCCCGTGCATTCAATTGTGACACTTGATTGTCTGTCAATTCTCCTTGAAGTTCAGGCAAAAAATAAAATTTAATGGAGTATTTTGAGCCCAGGTAGAGTGATCAGGCCTCGGCAAGAGACTGCCTGGTGCACACTTCATTCCTGGATGGCACATAATACATCCATGGATCGAGTCTGATGCGCAGACTTGAGCCATCGGAGACTCGAGGCTGCTACACCGTAAGTAGCAGCAGTCAACGACCTTCTTGCATGAAAACAAGCAAGTACATGTTGCTAGAATACACAAAGGCCTCAGTATCAAAGCTTTGTGCAGCTGTTTACAAGTTACAGGCCATTAAATATTTAATAAAGTTGGTACTTTTGAATAGTCCAACCAGAAACGTTATGAAATTATTATCAATAAATAGCAAAATACTGAAAAGAAGCATAAAAATATTTTCAAGTCTTTTAAAAAAGATAAATACAAAAATTTGGTGCGATTGTAATTCTGCTTCATTAAATTGAATTTTTCATGATTTTGTGTGTATTCCGTGTATCAAAATAATTTATCGAGTCTCGTGGCAAGGTAACTTGCAGTGAGGCGTATATTTAAAACTATTCAATAAATTAGCGAATGAGGTCACACGGCCCATTTTGGACCATGTCTAGGTTGAAAGCATGATATATATTATGATCTAATGTCAAAATCAATTGAGTCTGAGTTGGCAACTTCCAAGTCCACCTCAAGTAGCACATAGAAATCGCTGACATTTATGTAGTGTAAAATAATTGATTATTTTTGATTGATTGTTGAAGTAACCGCATTTACCCTGGAGTCTGGCGATTTTTAATCATATTGAGATGAAAGGTGATAAATTGAGCAGGTCATTTCTTAATTTCTGCCGACAATCTGTCTACTTGAAGCGTATTTAATAAAACATGAGTTGTTATTAGGTGAAGTAAATGCCGCTGTTACCGCGAAGATATGATATCAAACGTGAAAAGTAATCTGCAGAAAATAATTTTTGCGCATTGCTACTCCTATGCTTCCATTAAATATTGAGTAACAGTGCGTAAGAGTACGCATTGAGGAAATTAGAAGTTTACAAAATCGTATCTTAGGGCAACTAAAGAGTAAAAACACTGTAGTGTTTTTGCCTCATTTGGCTTAATTTCCCAAGGGCCTACAGAATCATGAATTGTCCGTTGTCCGTCGTTGTCATCATTGTTGCCGTCCTCATCTGTGCACAGCTGTCCTGAGCACACTGCTGTTCATAGAGACTTCATATCTTACATATGCACCTATGTCCCATCTCAAAGCCTAGCAAAGATTAGGTTGCTGTGACCATTATTCTCAAATTGGCAGCCATATTTGTTTTTTTTCTTTGAACCTTTCTCCTGGAGACGCGGTTGATGATACAGACTTCATATTTGGCAGCTTTATGCATCTATATACCCTATTTATTTCCTGTAAAAATTATATTGATGCCACCTATATTTGCAATTTAGCAGTCATATTTATGTTTTTTAATGGGTCACTTATTTGAGAATTGATCTTAGACACTTCATTTGTTTCCATGTGATATTGTAACCTGTATTGTCTTAGTTTTATATGCCAAATGAGCTCAGGTCCATCTGGACCTATTTTTTTCTTCTGAAGCGGTGACATCAAATTAAAGTCATCATGTAAAATAGGATGGAACCTTAGTCTTTAAGCCTGTGATGTTTTATCCAGTATTCATGATTTATCATTTTTCCCCCAGAAGAGTTTAGTCACCAAAACCTTCGCCTTTTGACTGGCAGATCGAACTTTAGTGTGTCTATCTTCGTTAGAAGGTGTAAAATTGGTACCGAATGAAGTGAAACACATAGGATTGCCCACGATGTTGGCGAAATTTGTTTGACATGACCATCGTTTCATAGAAACCGAAAAATAATGTCTTAAACAACCGTTAATCGTTTAAGTTTTTCGGGTTTTCCCCTTCGTCCAAGATGAAAAGTCTATGCAATCTGTGCGTGCTTTGGGCAGGAAGTGCACTCCACTTCGAAGGGTTTCCTGTCAGACACGTTTATTGAACACTGGGCCATTCATGAGTCACAGTGACCGGAAACTGGCAAGTGTAGAGTAAAAGCGAGTGGTTGTAACGGGTACATAACTTAATGATTTTGGTTTTAATACTCCAGGTTAAATACATGAGTAGTAATCTGAAACCTAAAGTTAATTTGAATCACATAAATTGGAAACAGTTCTTAACATTGACGTTGTCAAAAACACATAAATAGCTTAATGTAGTTTATGTTGTTTGGCAGTTCAGAGATTCAGATTTATCTTCGCTAATCGTGGGAATCCTCCAGAATTTAGCAGCCAGGTGAAGTGTAGCCAGAAGGACTCTTTAGGGCAGACAAAGAGTACGAGCTTTTGGTTTTTGCTTTTTTTTGACATTTCATCGAAATTATCTTCAGCGGCATATACTGCAATTCCCATCCGTATTTATGAGAACTATTGGTTTTACCGGAACTTGATAAATGCTGATTAATTCAGACACAAACAAACAATTTTAGTATTTACTATGTGAATCTTATCCGTATTCGTAACTTACTGCCTTTGTTACCACAATCACGAATATCCGGTGTGCGTAGACGATCTTACCTATTACTTATCCTAATCTAAAATAGCTGTAAATGCCCACAATTTGTGTACACTGTGACAAGGTTTGTGGTCGGTCATTTGACAAAGCATTCAAATGATTCAAATGTTATTCACTCAATTTTAGCTCTTAACAGTCTTGGTTTCGTTGCTTGTAATTTCCGCTCTGGAACTTAGTTGGCAGTCTTAGTGTGTTTATTGAGAAGTGATTTAATGTTATCATTACCTATTTTACAATACAATCGCAGGTGACCATCGAAACGAAATTTTGACAATAACGATAATCAAGTTGGTTTGTTGGTAGGTTTTCCCAAGTTCAAAGTGTTGAGTCACTAGGACTCCTTTGAAGCTTTGAAGTCGATTCATGTTTCAGATATTGGATTGAATTAGAACTTCGATACCTTTGTTCCAGAGGAAATAATCCAAGTGTATCGTAACTGGTGCACGTAAATCATGGAGCAGAATGGAGCAGACCTTACAGAGTGGTGGACTCGGTGAAGTATAAACTATCCTCGGATCCACCACCTTACTCCTCACCATGCATAGTCACCTATACGTATGTATCTATTCCCTTTTATGAAACACGGAAACGCATTACTGTTTGAGGAAGAGAAGACACGTGCGAAAGGGTCATTTGATAGATGCTTCATTTGCGTTGAAATTGACAGTGATGTATGAGCGCATCACAGCAAATTGAATTATATGAGCTTATGGTCAGAACTATCTGTCAAATTACTTAACAAAGCTTTGTATCTATTCACAGTACGTTTCTTATTAACATAGTACAGGCAAGTACACTCTCAAACTGGCAATTTTGTTTACAACTTCTACCAGGATGCTTTTCATTCTATTTTCTATTTTCATTCTATTTTAGACAATGTTATTATTGGATCTATTGAATATATTAGAGTTCTGGAATAAATTTGAAAAGTGAAATATACGCACAAGTGTTTTTATTCGGAGTTGCCGATTAAGTTGTGCATTCCATTGACAGGACATTGCACTCAAATCCTTTCAATACACACAGTAATTACAACAGATCAACTGGGATTTCCATCGCTGATTTTTAGATTGTTTACCAACAAGAAATGAAGCCAAAATTGAACCGCTGGAGACTAGAGTGCTTTTATTTACACTCCTCCCCGGATATATCGATATTTTTGGCGCGGAAAAAAATATCGATATAAGCGGGATATCGATATAAGCG
>JBCAUI010417729.1:0-27670 GCA_038406195.1 Haplosyllis anthogorgicola | reverse complement strand
GGTCCCAAACTTTTTCAGCACAAACAAGGTATTGTAGATGAATTTGTTTTCTCTTCAATTAACAGACAGCCTGAGGACTATTTATTTCTTTGTACATACCCATATTAGTCGCACTGAGCAGTCTTTCAAAACAACAAGAAACTTATCAATCAGACAACTGATGAATTTCCGTGACCATACCATGAGCACATACTTGTGTGTGGTGAAATAAATTGTGTCGAATAACGCTAACAAAGGAAAAGGGATAAATTACCCGATTCTGGAGAAAAATTTCATATTCATGTATTTTACATTGATAAATACCAGAAATTCTCGATTAACTATTACAGTTCCAATTTTATACGAGACTGTGTGAGATTTCATTTAATTTGAAGTGAAAATATCGTTTTGAGATTTAACAGATGCATTCAAGCGAGCGTTTCCAGTGCACAGGGTAAGGTCTGAGTCATACGATGCCATCATTAATTTTGTTGGAAATAAATTGTTATATTAAATCCCTTTATCTTTCTCTTACTCAAATTGCAAATCCCTCCAACCACAAACACCGACGGACAAATGGTGTCCATTTTTAAAAGAATGACCTCCAACAAGAGTACGATTTTTATTTTAATTGCTTTATTTGAACCACATTATTAGTTTGCCTTGTTCATTTGTTGTCATGTATAGACATTGATGGCATTGCTGATGAAGGCGTAAACAAAGAGATAATTTACCAGTAATTATGTATTAAATTGCTTTATTGTTGTTCATATTATTATGCATAATAAATTATTTACATAACAAAAACTATATATTTCTATGTACAAATAGGACAAGGTTTTCATAACACGTAAACTGTACATCACAAAACATTTGGCTGTATCAAATCTACAAGGGACAAAAACTTAATACAAAAACTTGATACTACGCACAATGCTACGACAGTTAACAAATTACACAAGCTGGTATTTTTGTGTAAGATGGCTTTTCGATGAAATTATTTCAACATGTACAAGTATCTTGGATGTTGTCAAAATAAATATAGAAATGCTCTTGCAGAATTGATACCTCCATTCAACTTAATTAAAACAATCGATTACATTCAACAACAATAAAAATTGTCATGGTTTACACTACATGGAGTAAATGCCTTCATGGTAGTCGTATAGTGGTTCATTCATGAAAGTCACTGGAGAGATGAAACAGTAGTCTGCGAAAAAAATGGTGAATTTTTTCTTTAATATATGAACATTCTTTGACGTGGAAATTTAGACATATCGAAAGCGTATAGTTTCTACAAAATGGTTTGGTGTATCAACAACTTTGACCCAGGATCCTAGACTCTTTTCTCGTTTTAGGTAATACTGATAGAGCTCTAGTTAAAGTAGTAATATTGTGGTTTACAGTACAAAAGCCTACTCAGTACTGTCAGTTAATAGTTAATTAGCTTTTATAGAAAGAATAGACTAAGGGTGTAAGTAACTGTAAGACTAAACACTTATTGGAAGCATTTCGTACCACTTAGTTGTAAGAAATCTTTAATTTCATTATTCTTTGTTTATTCATTGCTCATATTACATTCACTACTTTAGGGAGTATTGCGACCTTTTATTTGACACGATTACCGGTATTTAACCAATACAACATATACAATTATTTATAATATATTCAATGTTAGATTAGCACCTTGGTGGTAGCAGAACGTTTATTTCTGCTTTAAATAGTTTTTCTTGCACTTTTAGTAAAGATTGCCAGAAATAAAAATAGTATTCTATAAGCCTACAAGATCTTATTTGTATGAGGGAACGTAACATCGCGTGGAAAATCATCTGTATAAATTGAATTTATCTATACATGTTTTTGGCATTGAGGAATTTACACTTAAGGTAAAAAAACACAGCAGCTTCTACATTAGACACCCACACCACAGTCAGCACGGAACAGTTTTCGAAACAGCGGTCGTATTTCAAAATTGTCGAACTCTCAATAGGCATTGAAATGACAGCAATTCATATGCTTGAGAGCCTGGTCTTTGCAGGCTTACAGAATACTATTGCTCCTTAACATTTAACTCCCTTTAGGCCTTCACAGATGTCACAGGCTATTTTTCATCATACCATAACGTCTTTAGATATGAAGGGTCCATCGTGATCTGAATCCGACAAGGTCACCACTGGAGGTGCGTGCCCCCTCTCATTGCGGGGGTCAAAATATGTCCGCGATTGCACATTGTACCCTCCTTCATTAGCTGAATGAAGCCTGTGAGATCCTTGTAGTTTACTATGGTAATTTGGGGAGTTAGGTCTGTCGCTGTAAGTATTGTGTGGCGGCGCCATATTGTTCCCGTTGTGGTTGCTGAGGTGTGTTCCAGTTGGGGTTTGAATTGTCACTGTTTTAGCAGGAGCGGCGTGAACCACCCTGTGGTAAGGTGGTGGAGGTGGGGCCTGGTTAGGCAATGTCCGACTGTGATCAGGATTCCTGGGGTCAATCACCCTTCTGGCAGCAGGGGAGTATGTGTTGTGTTTCAACGGATGTGTGTTGACCACCCCTCTGTGTGTTAATCTCTGTGTGGGACTCTGAGTGGGATGGCCTCTACTCTGAGTGGGATGGCCTCTATGCACATCTGGTCCATGCGGATTACTTGGACTCAGCTTGCCACCTGGAATCATAAAATTGTAAACAATAGTAATATTTCTCAAAGCGCAATGTATCCTTCATTTTCGAGGAAAACATAAATTGTCGTGTACGTTCCAAAACTTTAATACGATTACATTTTCTCCGAAGACTCATTCATCTTAATTAAGTAGAAACAGTCAAAGCTAATTGACAGAAGAATGTGTAATTAGCTACAAAAGCCCCTTATCAACTTCGTACAGGTCAGTTCTCGAAAGGCATTAAGCATAGTCACGTATGATCTAATGAGTTAATGTTTTCTAATTGCTTTGTGGTTGTATTCTTTGCTTTGAATGAATTGATACAAAGTCTGCCTTTGTAATTAGACAATTTCTTTTCACATTTTGCGATATCAGACACAGTTTTAAATAAATGGATTTCAAGTGAAGGCCATAAAGCACTTGGAATACGACTTTTGCTGCCATCTCTCGATTTCCAATAATGTCCAGGTAATTTCACAAGAACCTCGAACATGTTTGTGATGATGAGTTGTACTGTCCATAAAAGGAAGATGAACCATAAATATCTAAGCTTTGCAATGGGCATTAAATGAAGTTCAGTTATATTTTGGTATCGCCTTTCTCGCACAACAAATATTATGCAAAGGGTTACCTTTCACTGATAAGAATACATTTAATATTGTTGCATCTCGTTTGTAGATTAGTGGACAGTTTTTATTAATTTTGGGATTGAAAGGATCGAGCATTTATTTGAACGGCAGGTCAAACTAAATTTGCGTTTAATTTTTGGCATTGGTACTCACCAGCTGTGGCGTGGGGAGGCAGTAGATCGGGGTGATGTTGTCGGGTGTCACCCTCCTCGCTTGGTCCTCGGCCGCTGTCCGCGTTACTCCCCTCCCCGGAAGACGTACTCTCCGCGTCCTCGTGCTTCAACACGGCGGCGAATTGATGTCGCTGAAAGAGAAAATATTTTCACAATTAGGAACATAATGAAGATCAATTACAGTTTCATTTCTGAACTAAATGAAATTAATGCAGAAACTTAAATGAGATTTGCGGTAAAATTCCAAAGCAGCTCAGATGTCTTCACAGGCTAATATGAAAATAGTTTCAATGACAAGGAAATGAACAAATAAAAGATCTGTAGCAAAGAAGCTGATTGTGTGTACTCTGCAGATTTATATTTGGAATATGATCCAGAAATACATCTATCACGTCTTGATTCAATACAGCTTCATAAAATATCCACCTTAGTCAGTCAACAAGTCTGTTGGATTAAGGTAATTACGCGTTCTTTCAAACTAATTTGAAATCTGTATCATTTGCATACATGGGTTACTTCTATCACAGTCTCCCGTCTAAAGAAAAGGTTAGCTCTAAAAAGGGAAAAAATAACACCGCCTACTGGAATTTTTCTGATGTAAAGAACATTTAAAAGGGACATTTTGACGGAGAGCTTACTTTTTGCATTAAGCCACCTTAAATCGCAGATCAATCAAGATTATACCACCAACTATCAAGGGTGTCATTTTAAAATCCAATATTGGAAGAGACAACGTGCATTTTAAGCAGGGAAACATTGAAACGAACTGTAAGCTGCCATATTTGGATCATGTAAATTTGAAAGGCCTACTAAAAGCTTGAACCTAAATAGGCTAAAATAACAATTATGAAATCTAATGTACCATTTCAGTTAAAAGCATTTTAATTTCACCTAAATTTAGAAAACTGGAATGAAATTCATTTGCATCGTTATATTTATATTCATTGACTTTTAAACTTTTAAACTTATGGGGTTTTTGTTTAAACTTAAATTGTTTCAAAACAAAAAAGGAAAGAAATATTTCCTCGATTTTTGTTCTTTATGATAATTTAGCCATTTGAATGTTGCTGTATAATCTTTTCCATACACAGTTAAAGCCTTATTAATGCCCATCTTACATTCTTAGTCTACATCAGTCAATCCCATAGATGACAAATTGCCCTACTTAATTTCTGTCCCTAATGACCGTAATATATTTCCCTGCAAAACAAACATAATTCCTACTGAACGGTACTTAGTCTTCTTTTATCACAGAGTAGCCCAGTCTTCTTTTAACACAGAGTAAACAGTCCTGACTGTTACTGTTTTTTTCACCCTGCCAAGTAGCCCAGCTATTTTCAATATTTTTTCACGAGGAACTCTGAGAGCTGATTGATTCTCATTTGACATGCAGAGATTGCAAGTACGAGGGTTCCTGTGTTAACCAGTACCAGTCCAGTAGCAACAACTTATGAATACACCTTCCTCTAAGTGTCATACTCTGGAAAGGTTTAACGAATATTTAAATCTAACAGATACGACAATAATTACAGTAAAGTTTCTATTGCTAGTGTCCACATATAACTGATTATGAAACAGAGACTTTCGAACTTAACGGGTTACAAAAACGATGATTACTGTTTGCAGGGAATCTTATGCAGTCACAAGTAAATATGCAGCTGAGGAGAGGGTGTCAACATCACTTAATCAATATGGAATCTTGACATGTTAAAGTGATGAGAGACAAAAATTCGAATTCTGGGCCACAGTTTACTTTCCTTCCCGCCGTTCCAAGGCTCCGCATCTATTCTTGAGAATACCCACACCAAATCTAATAAGGATATGGTATACAAGTTATCCACCTACTATTTTTAAGGAAACTGGTTAATCTTATTAGATCTGTATCCTAATCAAAGCTGCTTCCTTCTTAACGTCTTATGAACTGTAACAATAGCAAGGAATAAAGAAAGGATATATTTTTATATTAAGGAAGCATTTCCAGACAAATTGACCTTCACTCCTACGGAAGTTTAGAAATAACACACTGACAGAATTCTCTTTGATAACTGTTGATTGTTTGAAAAGAGATGGTTACCCTGATTATTTCCGAGAGGATTGAGAAAACAATGTATGGAAACCTGTGTTCAGAAGTAAAGTGGCAAGCAGACACATCATTCCCAAGAGCTGCCGGAGCTGTACACTCATCAACAGGACTATTGTCAGCATGGTGACTGACTTTGAAGTATTACTAATTTTTAAAGCTGAATAAATTGCGCTCTCCAAATCGGTGACCATTCAAAGGAACAATCATGCCAAGAATACCAAAATTTACTTTAGCCACCACTTGAAACTCTCAAATCAATTCTTTCTTTAAAAAGACTTTTCTGGGGGTTTTACATCAGTACTTTACTTGGTTAAGTTATATTCAAAGGACCAGGCTAGGTAAAGCTGTAGCAAGAGATGCTTTGGTTAAACATTCCAAACCAAGTTTCACATAATATCTACAACGTTGAGGCCAGAGTTTGTTCAACGATTCTTCAGTTTATAGACCATATTTACACGCAACATTTAATAAAGTCATTCAAGGCCACAAAGTAATATTTATATAATATGTTCTTATTAGTTTGCACTTGCTGTAAATGAATATGGTTTTTGCTATTAAGCCACGAAAGTCCAAGATGTCATGCATGATAAACACACATTAATATAAGGGGCAGGATGCAGTACACAAACAGGCATACAATAAGCCTGCTACACCCCAGGCAGGATTCGCTATCTATTTGCTGCCAAATATAGATCAGATCCTGCCGAGTGTCTTGACTTTGCTTCCTTCTATTGATATTCCTGAAGGCTGTAACGTCGGTTCAATGCACTTCCAGTGATTATACATTTTAAATACACTATCAAAGATCCTTGTTTTTCAACACTCAATCTTTGATGTTATTTCAAGAGTTACGACAACCTGCAGACCGAACTTAATCTGGAAAAGCAGCTTACCTCACTATGTTGTGCAAAGGTGACACATTCATTTTAGACGAAAGAACAAGGAATAGGTCCGAGATCATCATATCCTAAAGATTGTTCAGCAAATATTGATGAAGGGCAATAAACATCGCATATCATGCAGATGCATGAAGAGTCAACTACCAGATGAAGAAAAATAACACTTCATTAATAAATTTTATCTTGTGAGTCATTGCTTCAGAAAAGGTTTATCATTAGTGCATTATATCTACGTTTAAAGCAACGAAGTAATCTTGGTTCAGAGAAATGGCGGATTTTAAAGAGCCAGAAGAGATGACTACGCCACCAGAGAAAAATTGTTCAATCAATTTTGGAACAATAGAATATGTACTGCGTTTTATTTGGGTCAATAGCCCCCAAATGTTCCGAAGTTTTTTTCTGAGGTGAACATCTAGAAAGTGGAAGATCTTCCGTCAAGCTAATGTGTAATGACAATACAAAACACGGCCTCTGATACAACAGTCTGCAAAGCATATATGGTAAGTTAATTCCTGTCTGGAAAAATATGATACCAAACGTTTACCAGACACCTTTTCTCAACTGCCATCTTACTTCAAGGAATGAAATAGAAACATATTCTGGAAAGAATTGATGCTTCTTTATTTTGCATAAACAAAGATGTATCTTACAAGGAAATATTATTAGGGCTTCGTCCATATTTAAGCCTGTCATGTGCTGCCATGTGCTTATATATTATCTCCAGCAGGAGAGATATCTCATATTCTGTTACAGTGGTCCAACAATATTGAGGCTTTGCATGCTTTGGTAGCCGTCTATGGACATAGGTTGAACCTTTTTTATGTAACAAAAGGGGCAAATTGTTGGGGAAAAAACATATAAATCTCTGCAGCTCAATACTATTGAATAAAACAGCATCCGAGATACTATTGATAAAATAAGGCTATCAATTGCAAAAGCCTATTATGATTGATTTTTCTATTTCATTTCATGTAATTTAAATATTGTCCTAATAGAATGGAATGCCAGATAGAGTTCACTTTCCCCATGTTTCAAATTAACCTAAACAAAAGTCCATTGATCAGCACATATCATGCAATCTCTTTGTTGCATTAAATATTGTAGTTGTAGGTAATTCATTCCGACTGATGAATCTATATCAATCGGAATGTGCAGCTTTACGGCATCATGTTTGATTAAAATAAATCTATGGCACCGTTACTCAATATCTTTCACTGTGGTTCATCTGTAAAAAAATATCTACATGCAAATGTATTGTCCATTTGAATTAATAATCCACTTTAATTTACTTATGTTTCATAATACTCAACTCTAAATTACGGCGAATCATGCCCGCATTACAATACATATTACCGTTTGGAGAATACGTGATTTACAAAAACGCATGCAAAATTAAACCGCTGCAGACCATTTAGCGTCAAAGATTTATGATTCCGATGGTCACCCAGTCAATAAATGGATATGAATTACACTATAAAGGCTGAAGTACATGTTCAATGAAAGTGAACACATACAATCACTGACTGTATTAGTGGAGACCCACAGGGAAGTTATTTCGTGTCTGCAACTAACACAAATAACCCACACTTAGAGGCCAAATATAGTCAACAACACGTTTTATGAATTTTTAAACAGATACGATACCTAAACTAGATCTTGACCAGCTTTTTGATAGAGCATCAGCTGTTTTCATTTTGTTCATTTTAAAATGACAAAATTACCTCTTAAACTTATTACTTTTTGTATTATGCTATGTTTATTTCTTGGTTAACTTGTCATTCTGTTATAAAAAGGACATCGTGCATTTTTGTTTGATTCCCGTTGTCTTGAGTGCATTTCAGTGATAATCATGTCATCGTAAATGCAAAAACTGAGGCCTTACAAGTTGGTCAAAGTCTGAACAGTTGATGCCAAATGGAGAACAGTGTGGGATATGAAGATAAATTAAGCCAATATTACAAACAAAAGCAGTAATGGAATGTTTCAACAGAAATGAAAACCAAATGTTTAACAGTGTTAAAAAAGGAAAGTCATAATGAATTCTCAACCCACATCAAAGTTACAGTAGATTTCACTAAAAGTTTGAACCGTGAAGCTGCATTTCTTTAAATAGCCTTTAGCAGTAAAACAAGCAAATCACAGAAAGCGGAGAAGTTAAAACCAATTCAACAGTGAAGATAACAGAAAGCAAAGAAAATGTTAACACTCCGGGCTACGGCACTTTTCACTTTTTGCAAAATAGGCAAACATGCCAACGGTCGTAGGCAATAAAGATCAATATTAGAGAATGACAGACTAAAACACATCGAGCTATTCAAACTACCTATGCTTGGAGCAAAGGTCCAACACACAAACAAGGGTCTGAAGTGATGGGCAAATTCTTATTTTTCAAACTTATGCCTTGAAGACAGATACGTAATGTATGGTGTAATGCCAGTGAGAATTTCTCTCCGTAATGGAACCATTTACACACCAAAGACTCTCAAAGAACAACTCATTAATCTGAATTTGAATTTTGGTGCGAAAAAGGGACTAAAATGTAATGTATTACAATAGTTAATCACAGCCACAAAAGAAGTTTTATGAGGAAATTTGGATGACAACCATGCCATAACTTTAAAACGTAATGTTCGCCATATTTTAACCATAAGGAAACTAGGACAGGTAACGATTTTTATATTTTTATGGCAAGACTGTTAATTGAGACCAAATAAACAAACAAACAATCATAATATTTATGCTATATTATGTCAACACATTCAAGATGTACTTGTAAGGACAATGTGATAATCAGGTAAAGATGCAGTTGTATGGGAATGTTAGCATCCGTTTGTGGCCTTCAGCTTTAATGGACAAGAAATTAGGTCTATTTCACATTAACAACTGTTTTTGGTTAAGTGCTTCCAACCGTCATGGGAAACAGTTAATTCGTTACAACTGCAGGTGTATATGGATCTGAATTAAGCTGTCCTGGTGAGACACTGACAATAAAACTAGGTTAATACAGTTATTCTAATGGCATTGCATAAGTTAACAGAGCTAAAATATACAGACATACGAGATATCAGCAGAGCTAGTTCAAGCCTAAACAACGAAGTTAATTGATCATCTAGAGTTCGGACGCATATATTATTTATCTAGTCTGGATAAAATTACTTAGAATAGATTTCGGGACATCACTCTGGGAGAGTGCTCACCCTTACATTTGTCTACAAATTTCTCTGATTGCATCTAATAGGCCAAATTGCGTAGTAAATACACACCCTAATTACTTAAAAAGCCTGACAATCCATGTGAATGAACCTAAAGACACATTTTCGAATGAATTCTGGGTGTAGAGCAGCGTAGACTACTCTTAGCATATTGATGGACTTTGAAGTGGTCTGAGTTTCTTAAGCCCAATAAATAGCTTTCACTGATGAATTGTTGCCTATTTAGGACCTAAACATGGGAGGAATATTTAATGAGGAATTCTTAGTTCTTTGAAGAGATCTGTCCAAAACTTCCGTCTCAGAGGAATACCCTGGTGTTCATTGTGATTCACCGCATATTTTGCCAATGTATAGTTGCATTGACTTATGACCTATGAAGGTCAATATTATGCAATAATTGCCTCCTACAACATTTCAAGAGGCAAGGAGATTTATTCAAGTCTATGTCTAACTTTTCCCAGAATGGTTTCTTATTGCTTCTAGTGCAGTTAACTGAATGATGCATTTGAGGAAAGTTCACTCTGAAAAAATCTCTTGTGGTTTTACATTTCTAGGCAAAACGATTGTGCTATCACCAAAAGAACAATTCAATCAAGACTGCTTGATGAACAGTTTGGATCCGTGCATGTTATTCTCTATTTCGTGAAGAAACCATCTCCATATTGATGCCACACATACATGCCATATTTGATAGAGCTATTGAATGTCAAAAAGTAATATTTATCCAATATTCTAATATCAGTTTACACTGACTGAAAATGAATTTGTTTCATGCTATTAAAGAAGTGAGGTCCTCCAAGTCATGCATGACAAACATGCATTAATACAAAGGGGAGGATGCGGGGCACATACTACTACATAATAGACATACTACACCTTAGGCATTATTTACCATCTACACTACATGATTTCATAAATCGCCTTATGAATGATATGTCTACATGTATGTTTTAATCCATCCAGAATTCCCCATTACTTTATCTAATAGTTTCGTTTTATTCAATTCCAATTGATTATTTTTCACAAAATTGGAGGCATTAGTAAATCCCAAGGAGCATGGTTTTATCTGAATGTATCTCACTTTCAAACTGGTGGGAAGATTCTAGTAACTTTAAGAAAATTAAAAAGTGCATGCTTAGATGGAGAGGTCAAGACTCTTAAGAGAAAACTCAAGGTTTACCGTTATACTTATACACGTGTGTGTGTGTGTGTGTGTAATAATTTACGAAATTACAGTAGTTGCTAATGGTTTGCCATGACTTACAGATGTTTGAAAACAATGCATTTTAAAGCCATGAACTGGACAATAAGAGTTAGTCTATGAGGGATCTAAATGGTTCTAACTATTGATTTGTGGACTTTCTAAGGTTTTTAATCAGGATTTGTTAGTCATTTTGAAAGCAATAGAAATGCTTGCTGTGCTGTTTTATCTGACAATATCACAGCAGGAATTTGTATTATTCCCAAAATGAATAAAATGTTCTCCTTTGTTTGGTACCACTTACCATTTAGTTTTGCTTTCGTGAATATTTCCATTTAAAATAGATAGTAATGCAAAATAAACAAAGATTAATCCACAGCTAAAATGGTTTCATGGACTCTTATTCAACATGAAGAAGTAAACAACATGGTGTATTTTTTACCTTTTCTATGACTCGTATTAACGCAAATGAAAGTTCTTGATCAGCTTCATTTCAATGGAGATGAACAGCTTAAATGGGAGAATGGACTATACTAACATGCTTGATTAAAATTAATCTACAGTACTTTCAGACAATAAGTTACACTCACTGCACTTGAACTATCACTCATTTTGTGTAACACAGGAGACTGTGAATATGATGAAGCAAAACTCGGCCGTTGATATTAATCCATAACGTTCCACTATGTTTGTTAAGTATAAATCATCTTGTAATTGTATTGACTGTCTGCTTGCATGATACAAAATGTACAGTGTTGAAGCATAGATAGTAGTAACAAAATTAATTGTGTAGTCACTTGCTTAATCAAATCATAAGATTTATGATGACTGCTTTAAATTTTACAGAGCAATACCGTCCTGGGTGCGAACAATAAATGAACTGATAATAAAACAAATTACAACTTTTCTCTTGTTTGCTGTAAACTTGTAGTTTCCAAAAACAGAATTTTATCAGTCAAACAATAGAAATTTCCTTCAATATTTTACAATTTTCTTCAGACAGAAGATCGAATCGTTAAATTGAAAATCTCTCAGAACACATTCCATTTAGCCACTGAAAAACACAGAAAAGAAAGACACATTCCCTCAAATTGCCTTTAGTCGTAGGACAAGGAAAACAACTGGAAAGCATACAAGTTAAACCAAGTCGGTGGTGAAGATAAAAGAAATGAAACAAAATGTAACGCTAGAAGGTTACCCAGTTTGCCTTTGAGGAAAAACTGAACATGTACCCATTGTTACTTTGTCTGCAGTAAGGATCAATTGGTCATGGTTGCCAAAAAGGCTTTACAGTACCTGCAGGAGACAGGACTGTACAGGCAGAAGGGACAGAAGGATGGTCTGCCCAGAAATTGTGGGCTAAGCCGAACACCTTCTTCTCTCTTCTCTCTTTGGCAGATAAGCTGAAAAGATGTCTCAAACTTGCAAAGAAGGTCTGAACCAGAAAAGCAGCCATGTCCACTCTGATAGCTCTGGCTCATCCATGACTGTTCAAAGACTGTTTTAGTACTTACTTAATATTAAGTGAACACGATGTGTATATTTGATATTTCCAAACTCTATTTAAAAAGTCTATTTCAATTCTTAGAAAGTCAGTACCTAATCAAAAACAGACATACTGGTCACCAAATCAGATCGTATTTCCACCATCAATAGAACCAAAGAAATGCTACAGACAAAACCTAATAGATGAGTATGGACAGTGCGTTGTGTAGGTCGTATATGAACGTATTTCCTTTATTTTACTTTATTTCCTTTATTTCAGACAACTATTCACTTGTCCTGTCATACAGACATACAGATAACCATTTATGCGAACAATCAAACTGTAAAAGAAAACGGTAAGCACAACTACAATTTAAACAGATCTACAGGCTACAGGCAAAGAGACAGTAAAAGCAGCTATTTTAGGAAGTTGTCAAAATAGGTCAGAGCATTTGGCAAGCAAACAGGGATTTTCACTCATATTTAAATCCGAGAATTGGTAATTATATAACTATATTGCATGTTAATTGTGAAAGAGAAAGGTTCAGGTCACTGGGTGGATTGTTTTTAGTTTAAAGCATGCAGCAAGAAGTAGGATCAAGAGGCCTACCTCCAAGTGCCTGCCACAGGGACTGCGAGGCTTGTTAGGAGGGTAGGGCTGCTGAGACTGCTCTTTGTTGCCTGTTGACCCAGTGGTAGGGGACTTGGCATCATCACCCAATACAGCACAAGCATGAGCTGGAACTGCCAACTTGTGAGGAGGGTGTTGCTGTAAATAAGAAAAGAAACAAAAACAAAACGTTAGTATGGAAATAAAATTGACTGATTTCTGCTTCATCATTGCGGTAGCATTAACGTTGGATGTGTGCATGTGTACACAGGCGTCACAACAGAGAAAATGTTAAAACTTTGAGACATGTCCTGTTAACTTGTTTTTTCATCAGCAACGCATTACATATAAATAAAGACAATATGGTAAAGCAAATTGTTTTAGTGAATTGTTTGTCATAGACATAATAGTGCAATGTGGCTCTTGCAAGAAGAAAGTGCGTCGAGTCTCTCAGCTAAATGTAAAATTCACATCTGTTTTTTACAGGCTAACTTAACATTCGTATAATAACGTAGCTTTATTTAAAATGAATTCATTATGTACAGTTATTTTGTGTTAGTCAAGCAGATTACATTTGTGACACAAAGCATCCCGATACATGGTTCGCCACAATGATAGATGGCTCCTGGTTCAGTGATGAATATATGTTCAATGATCTGCAAATTACATCAAACTAAATAGGCATAAATCGATATTCTGCTCAATAAAGAACTTAAAATCAAGCATAGTCTCCCCCTGTGTAGGGAATGCATTTAATACTGTTATTTGCACCCTGAACCTGAAATGTGCTTCAATTTTTCTATTTTCAATTTATGACCCACTGCGATAAAGTGGTTGTGCTGACAAAGCCAAATGGTTTCCAATTAAATTTGCTGACACCTATTCCAATATCAAACTGCACAAGTATGGATGTTACCATAAATATGAGCGCTCGTAACTTGAAATGGTGCCATGAAAACAGCATCTGTTAGATGGACCGGTAAAGGTGTCAAGAATCTCCGGGTAATATCTTCAGATATCGTAAAGCTATACCTCAGGAGGTCTTTGATGTGATGATACTGTGGCAGTACTTGAGCATGTCGCATTGTCACTTTAATGAAGCACCTTTGACACCAAAGTGCAACGCATTCTGAGCACATCTACTCTTGGCCGCAATGTAATTTTTTAATCCATTGCACTTTATGGCCAGTTTATCTTTTGAGATGTGCCATAAAATACTGGCCTTAATGACTTAGACATCCTTTAGGAGGACACCAAACGTTTCACTTTTATCAAAACAGCGCAAATTCATGCTAGAGTCACCTTTATGTCGAACCATTTTATGCTTTCGTGCGCTCTGCTAAAAGATACAAGAAACTGTTTCCGCTCAGCTTCTTCAAGTCCTTTGTTTTGCCCCTACATCTGCAGCATAAAGACTGAAGTGCCATAATGAACTTTTTATGTGAGAATTATGATACATAAACGTTATTAATGCCATCACTCTGGGTCCCCCAGCGTCAATGGAGAAATAAAAGGAACATAATGGAACCTGAGATTGTATTCACGAGCTTTATGGCAGGAACTGTGGTACATTGCAGAAGTAAGAAAGACGGTTTTTAATCTTGTCTGTAAAGTACGACATCGTCAGTATGAAATTGAAAGATATACGACAATGTGCAAGCAACGTGTAGTACAAATGCGTTACAAAGAGAGAAATTTTAAATATCTTTTAAACGCTTACTTTACATTTTAAAATGGACAAATATATGCTATGCTGTTTGGAAGTTTTTACATTTTTACCAAATATACATTTGGTAATGTTTTACAGGTATTTTATTGCACTGAAATCAGTTACAATCAGTTAAAATAAGTTACACAATGTTTATATTATGTAACTGTTATGTAATACCATGTAACTGATCTATTACATAACATTATATAATAGTTGATTACAGTCAATAAGATTAAAATAATTGTGATACATGAATAATTTCAACAATAAATAATAGTTACAGAACCTTTCCAACCAGTTTTTCAAAATTATAAAATGTTTTGATACAGAAGTAGCTCCCTCTGGTGATAATGGATCAGTTACACAACACACTCTACAAGTACATCAGTTACATCATAATGTAACTGATTTTTCAAGAATTGAATGTCTCAGAACTGATAATGATACCACTGTATTACAGTGTTTGTATTTTTTGTTGGTACTCTACTTGCAATAAAGTTATAAAAAGCTGGAATTGATAAGGAAAATATTGAATAAGGAGTTTGTACAGTCATTAATATACCTTCACAAAAGCACTTTTTAGGTGGACAGATAATTTGCTTGAAAAATACCTCAAAATACCAATTTAATAACAATAAAAAACTGTTTGAAAAATACTTTCTTTTTTTTTTTTAATTTCTATCCTCACTATTTCATAAATTAGAACTAATTTTCATGAGTAAAGTAGAACTGAGTACTAAATTAGAGGTCATAAAGTAGAGGTCATAAAAAAGAGGTCATAAAGTAGAACTGATTTTCATAATTTTCAACTAATTTTCATTTCCTTTTTCATGGTCTAGAAAACAGTGCAAAAAAGTGTAATGCTTTTTTTTTTAATTTTCCTTATTTTTGGAGAAAATTATCATTTTTGAAGTCTTCTTAAAGAAATTGCAACCTATGAATGATGTTTATTTTGTCTAAAGTTTATTTACAATTACAAATAATTTCATTTTCAAGTACAAATGCATTCCTAAAAATTATGTGAATATTTTAAATTCAATTTAACTAAATGCAATTTTTTACCATAATTTTGTACTGCACGTTGCTTGCACTTTGACATACGTTAAAGAACAGAACAGTATCATGATATATGTAGTTCAGTTCAGTTCAGCAAATCTCTTTACCTTTCTTGTGACAGCATTTTATATAAGTGTCATGATCATTAAATTTGAAGTGCACTCAGGTAATGATAATGGGTCCCAATGGGGCAGGATCTCAAAGAGAAGTGTTACGGATAACGTTTCCATGGCATTCTTAAATTTTATTCCTGCACGAATTGACGCTATGGCTCCTACTTAAGCTTCATCAGGTGGAAGGGATAGGATTAAATCAACACTGTGAATATACTTCGTTTCTTACTGATTAGGCACCCATCATTTTATTGAATGTATTGCATAAGGTCCACATGGAATCAGAGGAGCACTCATAGTCGCCTAATTGTTCAAATAGATCACCAGCTCTAAATGGGTGTGCATACATGAAAGAGTTTAAAGGCTGTTCTTTCATGCTGGATTCTTTTGGTCGTGAAATCTTTCTGAAAAAGGAGCCGTCTGCAAAAGCTACAAGAAACTATAACTGACAGAGGCTAATTTTCTATGCAGCATTTATATGATGCTTTCCAATATTTCTGAGTAACCCATGCACAGCCTTTTATGTGTAACAAATTAATGTCTGTTTCACTTGTTATTTCGACACTCAAAAGAGGTTCTTGTGAGGAAATTCATGCAGCTATTTGGTATATTTGATGGCATGGTGAAACTGACTTTGTTCGTGTCTCGTAGCCATTACATGAATTATCAGGAAAATTATAGAGCACAAAATGACCAATAAAACCAGATAAATTTCACAATGAATGAGAGTTCAAAGTCATTGCCATAAAACGAATGCAAATCAATGGAGATAACAGAAATTTATTGCCTTTGGGTCAGGCATTAATCTTGCTAGTTTAGTACTCAGTATGTCAAGCCTACATCCGACCTGTCAGAATACATGAATGACACCAAACACATCATAAGTGTATATCTATCCTGTATTAATGTAAGAACACAGATAGATGTGCTTTCATTAACTGTCAATATTTAGTCAAAATTAACAACAAATAGGCAACAATAACGGCAAAAATGGCTGAGTAAACAATGGAAAACTTGCTAAGACTTGTGTTTCTTTTTGTAAAAGAAATCACATATCATTCACATTTCTGATCAAACTGATACTACATTGATTTTAGACAGCTTTCCAACACAAATATCTGAGTTTAGTATATCAAAAGGCGTAAAAATGTGCTGAAAATAGCCATCTTTGAGGATGGACTGCTTTGTTATCTCACAGGTGTTGCAGGAAAGTCTAGACAATTCTCTTCACATGTACAAAGGTGTGAAACCAACACCAACCCTGACACTTCAAAGTTCTGCCTGATTAGTCCAGAAACACTTCTGTAAAGTTCAAACTGCAGCTGCAGTAGCTGATGTGATTTCCTAACCAGTTTGGACGACGAAGCTACCGGAATGCGTGCAGGAGTTCATTGGCCATTGTAACACAAGATTGTATTGCCAACCATTTCTAGACCCACTTACTCTGTGATCACTCCTGCATAAAACCGTGAAGTCTTGATATTCACAATATTTTAAATCGAACAATCACCATTGTGGTTTTTTTAAAAAAAAAACAAGGTAGCAGCCTCTTTCCCTTAACATATGAAATACTTCAACTGATGTTCATTAGGTATGTAGTGCACAATGTGATTTACGTCAGTTTTGGAAAACAAAACACCAAAAAAGTGGATATTCTTAACTTAGGTGTTATCCATAGGCGATGAAGCTGTAGAAGATTATCAGACTGTAAAATCCTCCTTTATGGAATTAAGTATTAAGTGCATGAAGCTGATTTTGTTAAGGAGATGTAGCGATTATGAAGCTGGCAGGGCTGATGGATGGTTTTGAGGTGACACTACAGGGTCAGAATGTGATGAGTAGTCTTAGTGATGTTACAACAATCAAGCATCAGTAAGTCTGATTCTCTCGCGGGAGTTTCTTCTCTCCTCCTCCACACTTACAATTCCACACCTCCTCCACACTTACAATTAGTAACCAGCACTGACAATAAGCAGCGAACGTATCCAGGCAGAATCCAATGGTCAAAACTCCAAACCCAATCTGATTGTAATGTTGTACAAATCTAAATGAGAATTCCATGTTTCGTGTTACCGGTCAAGAAAGTATTTATTGGATAAAACATTTACGCTTGTTTAAAGGTTGAACATCCGTCTGGTTTAGAATAAAGTCCGAAACCATTAAATGCACATCAGATTACGAAAATTCTACTCAATCTTGGACAACAGATTTTTGTACTATGTTTTTATGCTCATCAATAGTACGTTCCTAAATTGATATGTATTTTTCATGAGCTGCATCATTTATGGCAATAATTCTATCTACAATATAATCTGTATACTGTAAAATTTTGTGTGTGGGGAGGGATATTTTAAGGGACTAGACTAACCTTTAGACAAAACAAAGAAGGTCAATTCCCCAGAGGGTGATCAACTATTCTGACCTTTTTCTAATTAAGTTACTTCTTTCTCTATAAATGTCCTCATTATTCATTGAAATACATTAGATAGACTGTATGGCGTGACAAATGTATGTGAAGAATACTAAATTTACTTTTGTTTACCACAAAAAATAAATATTAATACAGGATAATAGATCCTGCTTTCTATGTATCTGTCCACCATAATAAGTATCTGTTCAAGAATAAATTGTTGGGTTACCAGAACAGTAATTAAAAACTCTCGTAAACAAGACAAACCCATTATGTGGGAGTCACAGGTGGAACGATGACAATGGAGACCCAGGTGCTGAGTATGACATTGTATTACGTGAACAATTTGTAACATTCGTAGAACTGTAACAAAACAACAGAACAGTGAATGACATGTGTAATGAAAACAATTGCAGAAAAGCTATTTTCAAAGCCAAACTTATTCTAATGGGGGTTTGGTATGTATTAAAAAGACCATCTTGTATTTGATATGCAGTATTCACATTAATTTCAGATATGTCAACCTGATTACTCTATACCCTAAAATCCCTATGCATGTTTACCATAATGATTGATGGAGTTCAGATCAACACTGAATACATGTACAATAGCCTGAATACAACATCAAACTAAATAGGAATAAATCGATAATTTGTTCACTGAGGACCAATATATTTAACACAGTCTACACCTTCCACAGGGAATCACGTGACACTCACAGTCTGAAAAATAAACTCATTCATATTTACACTGGAAATTAACGTAAATGCCAGACTGCTTTGCCTAGGTATTGCAATCCGTCTGGTATAAATTATCCAAAGAAGTTATAACTATGAATAAATTGCCAAAAGAAGAACGCGATTATTTAGGGAAAATATCCAACAAGAATGTGTTTTCAATCTGGGTTCATTATAGTTCATCCTTCAGTTGTTTTCAATCTACTTACTAACAATTGGTAATGGTTATTAGCATAACAGTTTTCAAACGGGGGCTTGCTTTTACGGTGATTGACCTCTATTCAAGCTGCATGTAGCATGAAACAGAAAAGTTGACCATATAATGAAATATGTATTCAATTTATGATTATCTTCATACTATTTATCGGGAAAAGTATAAAATCATAAAAGTGACCACTAAAAGCTGTTAAACTCTGTAATAAATGGGAGTTATCTGCCACTGCTATAACATAAATGCAAATCAATGAAGATAACAGACAATTTATTGTCTATGGGGTCAAACATTAAGCATACCATTGTAGTATGTAAAATCCCAGTGCAAATCTGCACAAAATATGGAAACTTCAGAAAAGTGATCGATATCACCAGATCATCTAGTTATCTGATCATATATCCAATTTTATTTTTGAAGACATTTTCCCTTTCCCTTTCAATTAAGACACTATCTGCAGATAACGCTATTGAAAGCAAATCACCAGATGATGTTCCCTGATACAGAATAGGCCTTGCCTGCAGAAAAGAAATATTTCTGCAGAATTGAGACCAACAGAAGGTCACATACTTCAGATGCATGGCCAATCTTACGAGAAACAAGATTAAGATTTCTTTATGGTCTCTCGTGCTACGTGTTATCTCTGAGAGGCGAACACACTCTTGATTAAAAATTACGCTGTCACAGAAATTGTCCATAAATAAAAATGCGGTAGAGCCAAACAAATAAATTGGGTCTTGTCGCTGGTTTCATTTTCTCTTAATAAACCTCAGGTTTGTTTGTAACCACATGATAAACAGCGCTATGCTGCAACAATAATCCTAAATAAAAATAGAATTGGTAGTAAACTTTCCGGACAGTGAGTTTCAAACTCAAAATATGTCGCAATTTCACAGTTCCATTGTGAAAATGACTGTTAGGTTTGATGTGCAGAACTCCTGAAGCACAATGTATTGTGAGACACCTTCTAACTATAGTTGAATTTCTACATTTAGAAAGAGGAAATCATGCTTCCGTGGTAGATAATCAACAATCAGTAAAATGTGAACAGTCGTGCACCAAATTATCTAATTACCTTGGTGATCCGAGTGAGAACCAATTAATTATTAGCCTTACTTCTCAAGTTATCTACATCCAGGAACAGACTTCCTCCTAGCGATCCATAACAGTAGGATGTTTCCAAGAAATCTGAGACGATTATATTTCTTTAATTAAGCTGTAGATATATATATTGGACACAAAAACCACGAATTTCTTTCCGGTTACAGTTATTTTTACTTTGCTTTTTAAAATCTGTTTGGTAAATGTTCCCCTTGTGTTCCAAAAATGGCACAGACATAATTTAAAAGTTGATTTCAAAGTGGAATTTGAATGGGGCAGGAAAGGTCGAGAGACTGCAATGCGAACATTATACTCATAAATAAATGTAAGCCATAAAAGTAGTTACAATATAAAATCCAAAATCAAGATGACCTGTAAGCTATATTAGAGTACTAGGCTGCAAAATCCTCTTTGGAGATTAAGGTTAAATCCATCAAGCTGGACATGTCCTCATTATAAATCTGGTCACAGTATTGTAAAAAAATGTGATACAACTGTTTTTCTGACAAGTTTATCAAATGTATTGAATAGACACAAAAGGAAGAACACTACAGATGAAACCATTAAAAAATTGCAAAAACTAGTTTTACATGGACGATAGGATTTTAAGAAAGTCTTCACCTATTGTTCAACCCAAAGGTCATTCTGAAAAGTTTCTGTGTAGACAGAAGATAGAACACCCCTGAGTTTGGACTTAGCATCTTTCAGTGAAGATTCTACAATTTCCTACAATAAAGGAATCTGGTTTTGCGAGTGCACTTTACCCGGAGCATATATTTTGCGCTATAAATGGTCTAATTATTAATGTTAACGTTTCTTACGTTTCATTGGAAGGATTCACATTTCAATCTTTACTGCATATATCCCAAAATAACCGTAACGTGAAATAAAATCTAACATATATTTTGCAACCGTTCAAATCAATAAATCAATAAATTCAAAATATTTGATACACCTGGACGTGATTTACTGCGTGGAACAATGATTGATTTTTTTGCGACTCTAAATCACAAGCATGCCGTAAGACAAAAGTAGAGAATTGTTCCAAATAGAAGAGACAGGAAAACAATCCAATCAATTGGAAAAGAAGGACTAAATCCACCAGATCACACACATTACTCTAAAACAGTAATAACAAGAACATCACTGCAAAAGGACTTGAGACTTCGGTTAAAGTTACCACCAGGAGTGCTGCAGTCTGGAGACTGCATTTAGAGTTAACACCAGGGGTGCCACAGGCTTGCAGCCACCAGCAGTCATGTGACAGTCTCAGCAGTTACATGATAGTCTACAAACTATCCTATTGGTTAATTAGAGTTACACATTAGCATCATTAGTAGCCATCTTTAATTAGTTCAATTTGCACCTTTCATGAGAATACATGTATTTTGTGTCAGAGTTAATAAACTATATCCAAAGACTAGAAACTCTCGTTCTAGTCTTTTTACAATCACTGTGTCGCGAGAGACATCTATGAAGGCCAAACACAGCTTAAAAGTTGATATATACCAATGTGTACATAGACACAGATAGTTAGTAATTCGATACTTGGCCATTACACATCAGGCGGCAACAGCTTTTCTGGACGTAGCGCTGAAATAAGCGGGCACAATCTAGAAGTGTTTCAATAACAATTTATAATAGATAATCATGGTCAAAAATAAAATATCAAAATTTGGTATAATTGTGCTGAACTTTAAAGGACGATTTATGACAAAAATTTATGTCAGTTCTTCAAATGCAACATAAGAAATGTCTGGTAGCACGTAAAGATTTATCTTATTTTCACATGAACTGCAGCATCTTCACCCATTCTAAATAACTTAAGAAGGGGTCCCTTTTGGGGAAGTACATTTCAACAAAGGGACTTATAATCTTTGATCAGTGATCCTTTCAGGAAACCAAAAGTTGTGCTTCGTGCATCTTTATTGAGCTAAGACAGTCTGATTAGCACGCTCTCTGGCTCCCATGAAATTTCCAACAATCGATCTTCTCAGACAAATTAGGTTATTAGTTGCAAAAGTACAATACGTCAAAGAGAAATATAAATGATTTAATTGAACTTCATAAACAGAATAAGGTTCATTCAATTTGCATTCTAATTTTTCATTACCGGTATTCTACAAAAATAGTGCTTCACATGAGAAAGCAAATACTGTCCTTTACGTTTATTTTTTTAACATCCTAAATTTCGATTTTTAAAATTTATCAGTTCATATTTTCTGAAATCTTTAGTATTCAAAAGCCAAAATGAATTGACCATCTGAAATCAGTCACATTTCCCGCAGGGCTTCCAAATTGTAATCAATATTTCTCAATTTGATGGAAAGGTAATCATAATTGTACTCAATGCACCTAGGAGGTAAAGTTAAGTACAAATGGCCTGGACATGAAACCAATTGCGATACTTGCATTTGCAGAGGTAGAACAGAACACTAAATAGATTAAACGAATGTTATTGACCAAATCTCCATATAGATTAATTGAATTCTGATCAGTACCTAGAAATTATGGACGTGACAGTTATCACTGCAAATGTAATTTGCCTTGTGAAAAAAAGTGGTTGCGAAATTCTGAACAACGAATAAACGCCAAACATTAATTTACTTTGGTGGCAAAACTTGACAAAGGCTAAATGGATGCGCAGAGTACTTCAAAGTTATTCCCGTTTGATTTATATATTTAGGCATGCCAGAGTTTCATCATTGTCTCGTTTAATGTAAACATCTCATCAGAGGTGATGTAAGGAGAAGAAAACATAACTGATGATGACTACGGGAATGAATATTCTCGATCTAGGCATGCAGTAAAAGCCAATCGTAGATTCCATTGGAAAACTAAGTTTTGGTTGTTTGGAACCAGTTGGTCCTGGTAAACATGGGCAGTACGAACTAAAGACACCTATAATGAATTCATTGAAAATATTCCACGAATCAAACATGTAGAATTCAAAATTCTTGATTCAGAACGAATTTCTTTCACTCTGTCTTGGGCACTAAATCAGGCATGTATGATTTGACTTTAAACACACTCATACATCATATTTCTGCTCTTCGTAAGAATCAATTGGTTGGTTAGTCCTCTTAGATGTTGATGTTTTGTCAATACGTCATGTTTTTACTTCTTTGTAAATAGTGATAGTAGAACTAACTAACTGAACTAACCAGGATCTATTTGCACCCTCATAATAAACGAAATTCTGGACATTTGTTATATTTGTAATATTTGTAAAGAATGTCTCAAGGTTTCTAGAATAGAACTACATTTTCATAATTGCAGCTCGACCTTGTCCCGTACAAGTTTCAAATAGTTAAATTTCAAAGTATAGTTTCACTTTTGCACCGTTTCTGTACATAATCGTTACTCTTCGACGTAAAGCTCATAAGACGCTCATGGCATTTCCCACACAGCTTCGAGCTACATGTTCAAATTAAGGAAATGAAAGTCTGATAGACAGACAACTTGCTCCCACGATCACTTTACCTCAACAGCTTTGGAAGGATTTCACAACTTAGTTTCATTAGGAACAACGATATCAATTGATATAAACATTTCTTTTTATAGACCTTCTAAGGTGAACTGTAAGAACGCATTCCTTTTAATGTCGTGACATTTTCCTTACTATAAAGATCTCTACCTTTTGATTAGGCATCTTTTAAGATTCCAATTTACTAATTCGAAGAAACGTATGCGAAAATAATTTTGCATCGGGCGCACTCTACTGTACGGAATGCCCATCAAGCTCACGAATGGAGAATTATAGTCTTTTGCCTAGGTGTATTTAATTTCTCGTTAACATTTTTGTTTAACTTATTTTCCTAAGATCAAGTACCATTTATCACGACATCATGTACCCCACATTATACCCCTAATTGCTTACAATTCTCTGCACATCCTAAATCAAAGACGCCAGGGTGAAATGGACAAGATGGATACCTCCAACTTAAATTGTTCCGCTTTCAAATTATCAAAGAGCAGGGTATCAAAAGACGACAGGTATCAGTAACACCTAAAAGCCAGGGCGATATATGGTACATCAGGAGTAATTTTGGAAACAATAGATCTTTTTATCTGAGATAATAGGTTTTTGTCAAAAGGGAGAAAAAGTAAAAGTGCCTTGCCTGAAAGGTTTCGTGAAAACACTGGCATTTCAGACCCTGACAATGGACAATACAAAACTAAGCCACTTCATGTTGTAACGAAATTAAAGTGGCCAGTACCAGCAATTGTCTGCTTCTATTTCAAAATGTCCATGCGTAATCAGAAAAGGTCAGTTCCCGGCGGAACGCTTTTTCTCTGTGACAACTTAGCAGCGCTTTCAATGCAGTAACAATGCCGTAAAAGTCGGTGAAAATGGATCGGAGAATAGTTTAAAATGGCGTAAAAACAGTGACAGCCAACTATTGTCTCACTTATGTGTTGCAACTTTTCAACGGGACACACAGAAATACATAGAAGCTATATATCATTTATTACAATACTTCAGCAAAGTATTTCATCTTGACATAAAAGACGTAATTTCCGCAGATCTAGCAATATTGTTTAATTCTTTCCATTCTTTCCTAACACTTGAATTATTGAACAAAATTGCGCATTGGTGAATGTCACTTCGTATGCAGGTCACATCAATTAGAAACAAAGAAATTATGGTAATGAGTCTCATCTAGCGGACAATGATACGTTACACATAAGCAGCAGGTGACATCAAGTTACATGGGATGTGCCCGATATCCAGCTTCTGGCTTATGTAATAGGGAATTAATTAGCCTGTTTCGGTGACTAATTGAGGACTGTCAGCATCTAATTCGATGCTTATTAAGGGCATGCTGCAACAGATGCAGAGTGGCCATGGACCTTAAATTCGACACAAATGGCATCTGTAATAGGTAAATATGTAGTATGTGATGAATGTCTAATTAATTTAAAGAAAGTATATAGACAGTAGCACAAACAAAGCAATTTAACTTTTGAGGAATCCTACAGTTTGATTAAAAAATAATATCTAATTTCCTAGAAGGTTTAACATCTTGGCAAAACAGGAATCTTCAACCGATTTGTGAAATTAAACCATTACAACCAATTTAAATTCAATTTATAGTTAAGTAGTCCTGCTCTTGGAAATTTCTCCATGTTGCATGCTTACAGCTTTGGGTCAATCTTATTTGCTAATGGACACAGGAGGCTAAAATTGAACACACTGTAAATCCAGATCTAAAATACCTTGGAGTTACTAAATTTAGTTCGTTTAGCTATTGAAAAATTCTTGGGATCATCACAAAATGGTTATTTCATGATATCATATTACGTGTGACATAACATAGGTCTAATACAACGTTGAAAAAGGCCATTCGTACCGGCTCACATCCAAAGGTTCATTCCCACAGAATGTAAGAGAAGCAGACCGGATTGCAGTCAAAGTGACTGTGCTACTGACCTATGTCATTAAATCTTGTTAAATCTTTGGACATATATCTGTAACGAATCAATCATGGTGATTTGATGAGCCACTAAGCTGTCAAATCATTTAGGTCAGAAAGTAAATTGAGTTCCGTCTCTTTGAAACGTTCTCAACGCTAATGTGGAAGATCTAATCATGTTTTCCACGTCACATCTGCGTGAGAGAAAGATCATTCCCCGGAAATCCTGAACACCATTTAGCCTACATACGAATATTCGTTGTCACAATTGCTAATGCAGGCCAGATTTTCTTCGGAACACCAGCCATGGACATGTTTGTACACGAAGTGTACATCGCAAAGCTACATTAAACTTTATTTTACAATCATTAACACAGAATTGACTTGGTTGATGTTTCCCTGAAATAGCTTAAAATCTGTGCTTTAGGAAGTAGATGTCCAGACATTGACAAAGGAGTTAATCTTGGATTAGTGAGCCTTCCGCACATACAGACCGCATCCTGCTAACAAAGGGAAACAGTAGGTGCTGCTTCACCTGCATTAATTGAATTTATGTAGAGAAATACTTTGGTTCGCAAGATCATTCTTAAACAACTAGATACAATGATAAAGTAAAATGAAAGTAAAAAGTAGCATGTTACATGGCCCAGTGCTGGGCTTATAACATCTCCAGAGACATGATATCAATACGTTCTGTGTCCTGACTTTATTTCCAGCAATTCCATTATTGGTAGTCTAGCTTCACTCAATATGTGTCAGAGATTAATTGAGTTTTGATCACACATCTGTAGTCATTACGGAGAAGCTGACAGTTCTCATCAGAGCAAATAAATATGATTTTCTGCGCAGTGGAGAGAGCGACACAATTTGTACCGATGGAATATCTACTTATTTCAGAATGGGATGTTGCAACAGTTACGTTTTTGCAATTTTTGTATAGGTAATATTTGAAAAGTAATTGTACGTTACATTCGGGAGCATCCTCTTCAATGTTTGTGTCAGTAACAATAATGTTCACTTACCTACAAAGAGAAAATAGAAACATATGTTATTATCGACTGTGAATGTGAAAACTTATTTCAACATGTGTGAATGTGTACCTGTCTGTGTGATACGCCGATATCGAAATTAAAACGTTTGCAAAATAAGTTGTAAGTGATTGTAAATAATACCCGACATTTTAGCAAACTTCCGCTGTCGAGAAGAACAGTAAAGAAGTGACTTTGGAAACATTTCCTTCACATCTTTGAACTGATAGATATCACTTTTTACCAAACTTTCCAGATATGAGATGAAAGGTTCATAACTTTACACAGAATATTAGTTACCATTTGAGGGAATGTCATGGCATCACTCAGTACATATTTCCTAGTACATTTAGCACTCAAAGCCAAATTGAATTGACCATCTGAAATCAGTCACAGTCTCCGCAGGGCTTCCAAATTGTAATCAATATATCTTGCATTTGATGGAATGTAGTGACGATTTTATATTCAATGCACCTCAAAGATAAGGGAAATCTCTTGCATTTCACATGAAGACGATTTGATCTTCGTGATTGGCAAATTATTTTGGAACGTGGCTTTCTTAAATTAAGTTAAATTTGTAAGTCTAATTTCACTTTTATTCAGCATTGCAGTGCTACACAGTCTGCCGTAAACTTCATTTCTCAACAAAATGTAGAAAGAAGTTGCAGCGTTTGGAACATGTGAACCAACACATTACATTCCTTGAAATTCTATAAATAACAAAGCTAGAACTTCAAAACTGATCTGGCATGATTAGTCTATCACGCTTTGCATTGATAGACTTCTGTGAACAGAAAGGTGGTTTTGCTATTGAGTCAAAACTGGGCATACAGACTGCCCCCCCTTCTCTCTTATGCTTTTTAGCCTACAGGAAATTGGAAATTGTGCTTTTTTCAGTTTTGCTCTACCTAATCCTTACATTTTCTGTTACTAGCAAGTTATCTTTGTAAAATATGTACAT
>JBCAUI010417618.1:0-14229 GCA_038406195.1 Haplosyllis anthogorgicola | reverse complement strand
GTGTACTTGCTCAAGCTACTAACATAATGGAAGCTGCTGTTCTCCCCAGCTTAACCAATAATGTGAGTAGTGGGAGGTGCTTAATTGGAGCATAATAGGTTCTAGGCTCCCTCAACTTCGTCAGCTGCGTAACGTGACTAGAAAATTTGCTAGATAGTATCGACACTGACGCAGAATCGCCTTCATTTTACATAATAGTTTGTGGAAGGAACCTTCAGGAAAACCTTATTTTTTGTTGGATCTACAATATACCCAATCTAAGTATATATTTTCACTTTAAATACATTATTAGTAACTTACGCAGGATAATGTTTCGAAAACTTCCGACATCCTCAAAGAGGATTACAGCCTTGTTACCAGGTGGCGCCTTGAAGCTGTAGCTACAGTTCGGAGCGTCAGAGAGCGCTGTGGCTTCTAGATCCAAGTAACACCTGTAAAGTTACGACATTTCCGCTTAACTTGATTTTATTTATAGTTTATTGGTGACCCAGCTAATTTGTAAGGAGTGGTATTTTCCTTTACTTATTCAGGATAAAGTAAAAACAGTAAACCCTATTGCCTGTTGCTAAACATCAAGTGGCTGGGCAACATTTTTTCCTGATTCGTTCTTTTCCGGGTCAGGCACATTGGGTAGGTCTAGTTATTTTGCTAATTTAGTACAAATTTAAAAAAAAATACATCGAATATTGTTTATTATGAACTGTCGTTTAGACATGTAAGGAGATTAATCAGTTTATTAGATTATTCTTTACTAAAATTAGTATCAAATTATTAAAGATAGTGATCTTAGCTCTACTGTTTTAAATAAATGATTAAAATTTGGTTTTAAATCAGACAAATTCAATCAGGCAAATAAGGTAAAATTGATTAGGTAAAAGCCTCGGATACCTAGGGTATCCCTCGGTACTGAGGTACTGCTTCGTTTCCGTGACGGTTAACTCGATGTTGCAGCCGCTTTGGTCTGAAAAACGTTACAAGACCTGTTCAATATACTTGCTCAGTACTGATCACAAGTCAATTCAGTGACATGTGTTGTAAAAACCTAATGTATTTTGAGTACTGGAAGTAAAATAAGAATGGACAAAATAGACAAATATTTTAAGATTGATTATTAGGTTTACCAGAAATGTAATTTTAACATTAATTCTATATTTTGCGTTATTCTCACATGGAATTGTTTGTTTGTTTCTAAATTAATGTCCCATATTTTCGTGAGCCGATAAATAGATCAATTGAAAATAAATGAAAATTAAAGAATTTAAGAGAAAGGAATTAAAACATACAGAAATATAGCACACAGAAAACATTTGTATCAACTTTGGAACAATAGAATTTGGTCTTGCTCCAAAGCGGTTAAAATTTAATACAATTTTTGAGATGTTTACAAATAATTATGCATCAAATCATGAAATTCTATTCAGTTTTAGAACAATAGCACATCAAAAGCACAGCATGGAAATCTTGTATTTTCTCTTTTGTTCTGTATGTTCAGAAATTTGTAGGAATTTCTTGATTTGTAGAAAAATAAAACCAGATTTCATTAGATACTTACATTCATAAAACTGACCAAAGTATCCAGCTTTACAGAAACAGTTTGTAAATGCCTGACTAGTAAATAGTAGAAAATAATGTTACAATAATTATATTTATTCACAAAGTGACAGGAGTGAGTGATTAAGAGTTTAAAATAGACAAAAGAGGGAAATGAGAACTTGAGAAAAAATACTGTTATTCAGTGAAATGGAGACAGAAAAATATGAGAGATATAAACATGTTACTCATGAAAGAATAGTACCCAAAATTTTGCAAAAAGAATCCTTCAGCAACAGATTTGACAAAAACGTTAAAATCTGCACTGCTGAATTTTTATTTCTTACAAAGTAGAAAAATAACTTGACTATCCAGCATTCCACTAATTTAAGAGTTTTTATCAATGACTACTTCGAAAAGAACTAACATCTGTATCCTTCCAAATTAATCAAATTTGCAGGCAAAATCAAATTTATTTTTAAAAATACAATTTCGGCAATTAATTTAAAATCTAGTGAAAATGATGCTGTGTGTTGTGTATATACATAACTTTTCGATTAGCTGGAATGGCAACCAGAAAGTCCACTTAGACAGATAATCTACGAGATAAAGCTATGAAAGGATGAAATTAGCTCAGTTTGGAATAGAGCACCGCAGCGGCCCCAAACTGAACTAACTTCATCAATAGACGTTTCAAATTATCATCTTCTAAAATACAAAAAGAAAAACAAAATTGTCAACAGAGTAGCACTTATTTATACAGCATAGAATGAAATTAGCCTATTTTGAGACAATCGGAGATTACACTGTGCCTACTATTTTAACACCAACACAGCAGGCAATTCAATTGGTCTCAAACTACACTAAATTCAAGAATAGTTTTAAATGAACCTTATTTCTAGTAGAAATATTGTATTCTCCAAATTAAAAGAAAAAAGAAGAACGTGAGTTGAAAGGAGTACGATTTTGTGTAACTTACACTGACAGAAGTTACCACTGAACCCGGCTTTACAGATACATTCTATCTGATGGGTTAACGAGTTCATCCAACATTCACCATCGTTCTGACAAGGATCGTTCATTAGACAGAGATCCACTTCTACAAAAGAGTACCCGTGGCAGTTCAATATAGTCCTTCGTATATCGGATCGAGCAAATAGAACTTCTATTGGACTCGTGAAATTCCTATCATTTTGTAAACGGACAGAACAAAGAAGAGGACGAAAGAATTTCACGCTCTGCTTTTGATGCGTTATTGTCCCAAAATGATAGGAATTTCACCCTCTGATGTTGACGAGCAGAGATAAAGGTTTTAATATGTGTAATATATTTACCCTTATGTGCCACTTTTGTGATACTGTCCTTGATATCATAGCACAAAAATCGCATCAACTACATACACAAGGGAGTTTCCATAAGATACCGTGTTAAAGTTTTGATATGATTTTTATGTACTATTGCTATAATTATCCCGACATCCATTTTTGACATTCTTTACCTTTTTATTTTTTTTATTTTTCTATTTTTCCTTATCTTTCATGTACTTTGTCTAATTATGCGTAAGATTTTGTCTGAGGAAGGTAGATGCGAAAATAACCGTTGGATCATTTCAAGTTCGTATTCGCTTGACCTTTTCCCTTTTAATTATAATGGTAAATGTATTCCTTTAAAAGGGAATGAAACATACCTATGATGCAATTTGAACCAGCCCAGCCAGAGACACATTCACACCTGTACTCGTCTACGCCAATACTGATGCAGGTTCCGCCATTCTCGCACCCGATTCTGTCACACGGTGCCACATCTAAAAAGATAATGGGTCGAATATGTATCTGCTTGACCTACCAGTTTTCACCTCATCCCTACCCTTCCCACTCGTTCTATCCCTGTGTCCCTAATATCCAGATTTTCCCCATCCACCCTTATTGAGCCAAATGCCCGATAGAGGGCATTTCGGCTGTCTGTATCGACGAAAATGTTCTGTGTTTTTTGGCAGCCAATGCAGTTTCAGGAATCCCACAGAGCTTCGGGGAGAAAGGCATGAGGCTTTGTGTACCGTTTTAAGGACATCATCCCTGGATCACTACAGCTCCTGAAATACTTGAAATTAGTTTTGAAACAATAGGACATCAAAGGCACAGCTTGAAATTGTTCTGTTTTTTTTCTTTTGTTTCTGTACGTTTCAAATTTCAGGAGCTGTTTTGGCTTCCTCGACGGTTGTTTTGATTGCAACAAAATACCAACAATAAAGGCACGAAAGCATCAAAATTCGTTCCGAAAAGTGTACACATATGTTGGTTCAAAACCATGGATTTTTAAGGTTGTCCCGACTATAAGAAATAACTTACAATCATATACTCTGTACTGAGCTCTGAACCCTCTGTCTCTGCCCGTCCCGTCAGTGATGAACTTCACCGTCAGACTTTCGCTAACCGACGAGACGATCTCAGGAACAACGGCATTCGGTATAATGTCCCCACAATACCTGCAAGGTAAGAAGCACGAGAAAGAACAGCTCGTTATTCATTCCTCGTTATTCAAACCTGGTCCGATTACAATTGGCATCGTTGCTAAGTAACGAACTGTACGTATGTATCAGTACACGGAATTTGTATCAGTTTTGAAACGTCTAGGACAAAAGAGAAGACATAAGAATTTCACACTGCGCTTTTGATGCGCCATTGTTCTCAAACTGATACGAATTCCGTGTACTGGACGCCCAAATAAAGCCATGTTATAAGGGGCACCCCATAACAAAACGAAATAAAACCATAGAAACTAAGGGAAACTGTGTTGAAATGAAAGAATTTTAAGCCCTCAGAAGGGGGCCCTAGGGTGCGCCCCTCGGATCCACCAATTGTCAGAGATAATGGTGCACAAGAGAATGGTGCACAAGAGAAAGATTCTCTCAAGCGAAAGAATATCCTTGTAATCTCGACCTTTCTCATCATGCAGACTTTACTGTACAATGCAAACTAACTCACTTGAATATCAATCTGTCGCCTTCATACGCGCGCAGCGAGTCCCAGCTGCAGTGTTCGTTGAATTCGAGGGAAAACTCCAGCAATGAGGCCCTGATAATCTTCCCCGGTCCTCCTGGGATTGTCCAGGTACAGGTCACATTGTTAGAATAGTGGTTTGGAAAACCTGGACTTGTGAACTCTCCGGATAAATCTGAAATACAGTTAGTTATGAGAAATAAATCCAATAATTTAAAGGTTCGAGAATTGGCTTTGCCAACCTCACAGAGGATGAAATCTAACCCGAGTGTTACCATGAAAACGCTTGAGAACTGTTTTAAACGGTGAAAAAAGCAATTTTTTCGTTATGATGACCCAGCTCAGGCAATGAATCCTTAAGCCATATCAAGACAGGTTTTGTAAATTGGATCAAATTTACTCAGTAAGGCTGAAAAAATGAAAAATAAAAATAACTTTTAGTTTGGTATTATTTTCAAACGTTTGAAGACAAGACATGTTTTAAGAATTTTTCAAACAAATTGTTGAAATTAAAGCAATTATCCTTCGCAATAAGACATTGATAAAGCCAGAAAATTGTATTCTTGATTTCTTGATTTCTTGAATTGTTGTGAAGTAATTCTTTGTGAAAATTAAGACCATTACAAGATACCGAGTTGGTCAGACTCGGAAGGCTTCGTGCCTAAATAGTTTGATAATTTTCACAAAGAAAAGGTCCGAAATAAATGATTATAATTGAGATCTTCGAGATTATAGAATTTCTTCGTCAATAATTATTTTCCGCTAAATTTAAAGGTCTATATTAGATACGAAAACCATGGGGATGGTCACACGAAGTCCAAAACAGGGGTAATCAGTGGTCCCATAAATGGACCCTGGTCCAACAAAAATTAAAAGAAAAATAGATGAGGAATTTAAGTTGAGACGTTTTAAAAGTCGTCATGAAATGGTATGAACCTGTGATCACTAATTTTACTAATTTGGTTAATTAACTGATGAATCGTAATATTTTCCAAATTCCAAGGAAAATTAGCACCTGATTCAACCATACTAAATTACAATGCAAATATTGTACATTCCCTGAAAATCTGTTCTTTATCTCTTTTATCTTGCTACCTGTATTTTTAATACTTTCAAAAACACATCTTTTACTTTTAAATTAATATTTTTACATTCTCATAATTTTTGATACCTCGTAAAAATCCTCCGCAGTCAAAGCATGCACCTGATCGAGTGGTGCCATCTGGACAAACACACTGAGGAACGACAGAGGACAGCACTCTGCACTCCCCAGCCCCGCAGTCAACATCAGCACACAGGTCCTTGTCTGGTTAAAAAAAAACACGGTTAGTGGGAACAGCATGAAATAATGGGGAGTAAAGTGCTACTGGATTTGGAATAAAGGAATATCACATTATGCTTTTATTTGCGCCAGTAGCTGAATGGAACTTAACTCTTTCATTACTTGAAGTTGTCATGCCGGATAATGCAAATCTTTGACAATGTTCAGCTCAGTATGAAGGGTATATTTTTGGAGGTAAAATAGGATGAGTATTAAAATTTTCAGAACTTCATGTAGCAGTTGTGAAGGCTTGAAAGCACAGGGTAGAGAATCCTGGATTCCAGTATTAGCGGGAAATTGACAGTAATGAAAATGATTAACCCACTTAATGTTCGGTGTAACAAACTACAATGATAACACCTGGACAAAACTCGGTTTATGAAAAGTACTACCGTGTCACCAAGTTGGAAAGATTTGCCATGTTACATCATGGGAAATCAAATTAACGTAGCGTCTCATGCAAATTTCTTGCTACGACAAGAACAGTGTGAATGTTGTCTATCCATTACAAGAAATTTGCGCAAATTTCCTCTAATGGAATAGCCAAAATAATAACATAGTTAGTGTGGTTGAGTGGATGAGTGGCCTTTTACTTAACTTTTTTTAATTTTCGGATCTGCTTTTGTAGTTGAAAGCGAACTTGGAAAGATAAAATCCAACTTGGTACTTTGTCAGTACCAATGCAACCACTTCCACTTGCAGCTGGAAATGAACATGATTTTCCTGCACTGACTTACCTCTTGTGAGAACCACGGTGAGAGTGATGACGACGATCGCCAAGAGAAGGAGGAGGATAGCAACAACTACTGAAACAGCAACAACTACTGAAACAAAAAGACAGTGAATTGGTCGTGATTTTGTGTGGATACAAATGACTGGGTGCCATGTTAAAGTTTACGTCTGTGCAATCTGCTTACACAGTTCGACATTGAGGGTTTTTCTTTTTCAATCTCTAACAAATATCTATCTAATTTTTCAGACACATGAACTGTCTGATTTTTAAACCGATTTTTGTCTCAAAATTTTCGATTTAGGTTAACACGAATTTCAATGAAATGATGGAAAATTGTTCAAGACCGAATTCAGTCTTTGTGCCAAAAAGTAACCAGGAAGCTTAGTCTACATTTAAACTGATTGCAATTCAAACACAAAGGGCTAGCAATAGCGATGGTCAATTAACCTGTTTGGAAAATTTGGTAAATTAGGTAGAGTTGGTAGATTGGGTAAATGAAATTAATAAGAAAATCCAGATTAATTCAATTTCAATTCAATTTATGTAAAATATTCATCTAGTAGATATACCCTTAGTACCCTTTCCACGTAAACTGAAAATGATTATAATTTCAGGAGCTGGACGAGACATGCATTGTGTGAAGTTATAATTTCAACTGCAGGCGTTGTAATATAAACTACACATCATCAATATGTATTTGGCATTCTGTACTTTTCGTTAATTCAAATCAGTAATGCAAATAATGTAAACCAAAATTATTCAACTCATTCATGCTACATTATGTTCAACAATTAGCGATGAAACGTATTTGCTCATGAAAATTGTGTACAAAAGGGTGTGTAAGAGAGCTCCCATAAGGTGCCATGTTAAAGTTTTGTGTAAATCACAGTATTATACATTAGCTTATTTAAAAATGTAAAGTGTAATAGTATATAATTGAGATCGTTTGTGATGCATAGTGTCTTAATCACAATTTGTAACTTACCACAGCAGCGACTACAACAACTACCACAGCAACTGCTACAACAACCCCAACAGTACCCATGTTTCTTGTCAGCACTTCTTTCTTCCTCGGCATCCGTGCCTATTTGACTGAAAAGTAAAGTCAAACACATTTGCTGAGATATGTATCTGATTAAAATTATTCACGCAATTTTATAAGCATAATTTTTTTCCGAGTGTTCTCAACTCTGTCCATTTAAGAACATTTGATAACAAAAGAATTCATTTATTAATTTCATAGGAAATCATTGGAGAGTTAATCTTATTTTCACACTTTATGTTTCCATATGCATCATTGTTTTACATTGATCACCATTAGCAATGTGTCTGTGCAAAATGCCGGATTCCCCTTGCACGTCCATGCCACCTTTTTGAATATTTCAGTATTTTCAAACATCCATTTAGCACATGCTATGTCTTCATCTACCGTAATCAAATGAAATATTACCCCTTTTCCGCGTAAACAGAAAATTATCAGTTTAGCCAGCTGCATGCTTGCTCACCATGTTGATAACCATGCAGTTAGTTTTATTTAGTTTAGCATTACTTTTTTTCATAAACCACATAACTGAGATTTGATCTTATTTATACACTTGTTCTTATTCTTTCTCTTTATTCTACACGTTTCCAAATTAGCTCCTGAAATTTCTATCAATTTAGAAACGCTCAGAACAAAAGAGAGTGCTAAATAATTCCGTGCTGGGCTTTTGATATCCTATTGTTTCAAAACTGATAGGAATTTCAGGTGCTGTGACAAGGATTTCAGGAGCTGCCCGGAGGTCTCCAAACTTACCTGGAGTAGTAGCTCTTGGAGGTGTGGGTGCTGTAGGGGAAAGGATTCTGTGCAGTGGCAAAGGAAGTCTGAAAATACAACAATAAAAACCTAAAATATTTGATGCTGTGAACACCTAACCAAGATGTTAATCCTGTCAATTATTGAACAAAGATTCGTCTTGTTCCTAGAATGAAAACCAAGCGCAAACATTTTATCTTCCGTTGTTTTATTGTGATTATTAGATCGAATTTTGATTATTAGATCGAATCAAATGCATGCCCTAATTCTGTTAAATTGTTAACGTAGCAAACCATTTAAGAACATCTGAACAGTAAAAGTTTACGCTAAGTTTGTGTTCCAGAGAAAAACATAGCATAGAGCATTTCTTCCGATGATAGCGTGTTCAAGAGCTTTGCAAATATTAACTTAATTACATGCAAAGTTAACAATGACAAAATACACCGTTATATTTAAAATGCAATGCCCTAATTTTGATTGATATATTTTACTTGCCCAGCAAAGAAAATTTAAGACATTGAAGTTGTATCGCCAATGTCCATCACAGAATGTCTTATATTTTTGGTTGATTTATTTCTTTACTAAAATAAAAAAGTTTTTTTGAAATTCATGATTCAATTATGCCTAAAAATTTAGGCAAATTAGCCTAAATTTCATACAATTATTATTAAAATAGCATACTATCTTTCGGTCAATTACTAAAATTTGTGATTTTTTATGTTACCAAATTCTTTTCTGCTATCCGGTAATAATATAAATTGTTTGTCTATTTAGGCAAGTTAGCCTAATATTTTAGCAGAGACGAATTTCGAAAAACCTTGATTACGTTCGGGACATGAGCTCCATCTTCTGCTACATTCACTGCATTTAAAGTAAATGAAAACTCTGAAATAACAGTCTGTAAAAAATTCAAAATTTTCTGGATTTTGTAAGTGTAAAAAGGGTGTATAAAACACAATAGGATAACATTCAGTTCCAAAACTTTCCTGCTTATTTTCAGTATTAAACCGAGATAACAAAGAGATTGGGGTTCAAAGAGTAGCAAGGGTCAGTGATGGGCCAGCTCCTGGAATTCTCATCAATTTGGGAATAAAAGAGGTAACAAACGAATTCCACGCTGCGCTTTTGATGTGCTATTGTTTGAGAACTAAATTGCAGGAGTTGTGATCTGTGTATGCTAAGACCACTCAGGAAATGCTATTCATTTTTGTTTAAGGCTGTTCTTTAAGGCTTACAGAGAGCTGTTATAAGCAGTTTTAAATATAAGTTTTGTACTTTCGTCTGATCTCATAGAAGGCGATAAATTCAAATATCACTTGATCCCTGTCTGTAAATATCCTTGGAGTGTTACTGTCGTCGTTATCCCGAGAGTTGGTAAGTCTGAAGCAAATCCGGGAACGAGCTCATGTAATAAACTGTATGAAAACATTCATTACAAGAGTTCCTTCTCTAATTCACCAAACAATAGACAGTGGACAATAAAGAATAATATTTGTGGACTGAGGTCCACTTCTTGTGGTCACTGGTGCCCTCTGTTTTTCGACGTGAAGTAATTAGTTACGGTGGGTCTCAAAGTCAGGATGAATCTACCTCTTTTGTATCATCAATTTACTATCAATTTGCAACAGTTGAAATAAAATTACAAGTTCGTTTAGATACAAACCACCTCAAGTCGGCGGTTCCTGTCAAGACTGTAACATCCAGTGACCTTGTGACCTTGTGACCTTGTGACCTTGTGAAAAACTCAGTATTTTTGCGTTTTTATAATTCGACTGAGCAAAATCCAATTATGCAGCTCTTGAAATAGCAAAGTATTTGTAGTTCGCAGAAAACACATTGCTGGTGGATTTTCGCAGTGTAATATCATACTCTTTTGCACATATCCAATGAAAGTCCAAACTGAAACCTGTTTGTTTAACCGGCTGGATGCTTCCAGTCCAGCCGGCGAATGTTTTGATAATTCTTCCTGAAATATGTTCCATCATAAAATTCCTATCAAGTTGAAAATGTACCGAAGAAGAGAGTTCCATACTGTGCCTTTGATCTGTTGCTGTCAAAAGATTCAAATTTTGCTACAGACCTTCAGTGCATTTAAACAGTGTAATAAGGTAGTTTTGCCAGAATTGGTTGAAATTACATGCACTGAACTCCATGACATCAAAAATTGGTATATTTTTGGGTGCATTTTTATCATAACTAATTAGGCTATCTAAATAAGGCTAGGTACGAATTAAGAAAAACCTAGATTATTGGTCTTGATTAACTGACTTGCCTTCCAACCCCTTGAATGTGCGGTCATAAGACAAAATCAACTACAATCAACAATGCACAACAGAGGATGTCTTGGGCAAAACTGAACATTTTCCCCTTAATTTTTCACTGCCTTTTGTAATTGCCATTTGAAGGTAACACACCAAAACTGCTTCCTACAGATGGTACATAACCTGTATATGGATACCCTGTGTACCCTGCATAAAAGACAGCAAGACCTGGCCGTGGATGAAAATACAGATCTTGTAAGATTGTGAGCTATTGTGTCAAAGGTTTTTCTCAATAAAGGGGGAAATATCATGACTTTATGCCCATTCTTCTTTTCTGCTGAATCCTTGTATTCTCACTGAACGTAGCACATGCTCAGCGCCAGTGTTGTGAAAGCCTTGTAAATAAGAAAGAAATACAATTTGCATGAAAGTTTTCCTCTTTCTTTTGCCTATCTAATTGGACTTATTGCCATAATTTGGAAACGTTTGAGAATAAAATAATTCCCTGATGTGCAACAGTTGTGCACAACCACACATCGTTAATTTTTATCAGTTTTAGCAAAATCCTTTAGTTTTGTATCATACACTTTAAACGCTAAAGTAAATGCAATAATTGGAAACGAAGTGTAAATAAGTAAATGCGATTTTATGACTGACTTGATGGTATTCCGATCTGCAAAACTAAAGGATTATTGTGCTGCCACATTGCCATGGTAATTGTTTATAATAGACCTGAAATCTATTCTTTGACCCTTCCTGTGCTAATCCTTTTTCGGGTTTGTTACTAATTCTTTGTGTCTTTTCTTAAGTATTTGTTGGAATATAGTCCATTTTGGGGTCACTGATTACCCCTGTTTTAGGACTTTGTGTGACCCTCCCCGTGGGTTTCAAAGCCAGGGTGGTTCTCTCCTCTGCACTCTTACTTCTTTGTGTCTCGGCCAGTTCAATTTGTATTTTATTTAGCGAACTGTAGAATTTCGCGCTCTGTTTTTCACACAAACAAAAAGCACAGCGTGAATTTCTATAGCCCACAAAATGCAGAGCTCTTAATTAACCTTTTGTCCTCTTAGTGCACAGACCTTAGCAGGTTAGGTAGCTTTCCTTCCTCCGGAAAATCAAAGCAGGATGGTGTTAATGAACAACAAACAAAAATCCAACAATGGATCCACAAAATATTGACAACTACAACGATCACAAAAACATTTCCCGCATGTCAACAATAGAAATGTAGGCTGTGCTTCTGTTACTACAGAAAATTAATTCAAAAGAAATTCAGGGCATCTTTGTCACAGCCAGAATTTTTCACTACATCTGGCCAAGAGTTATATTGAGTTATACTGTGGTTTTTGTGTTATATTTTCAGTAGCCGTGCACTTACTCTTAAGTTTAAAGGATTTGAATAGAATTTCATGCATTGTTTCGAGAAAAACAAGAAAAGCCCGTTCATTTCTGCCTAAGATACACACAAAAAGACACAATTTCTAAAGATAGCACTCTTAGTAGGAACAATTAGAGATACATACCCTTTTGGAAGAAGTTTGGCTCTGTCGGCTTGGATTGCCGGACGAAATCTGGCTCTGTCGACGCAGGGATTGTCTATTTTCGGACACTGCCTGGCCCTGCTGGTTTCCAGACAGCCTGCGTCCAAACGCTGCCTGGTCCTGTTGGTTTCCAGACAGCCTACGTCCAGAGGCTGCCTGGCTCAGTTGGTTTCCAGATAGCCTACGTCCAAACGCAGCCTGGTCCTGCTGGTTTCCAGACAGCCTGCGTCCAGACGCTGCCTGGACCTGCTGGTTTCCAGATAGCCTGCGTCCAGACGCTCTATGAATCTGTTGCTCCCCAGATTGCATTTGTCCAGACGCTGTCTGGCCCTGCTGGTGCACTTGTGCAGATGTTTGCAGGCTCTGGTGGTAGATGGTTGCGGATGGCCCATGGCCCCGCAGTAAAGATGTAGGTTCCATTTGAGCGGAGGCTGCCTGACCTTGCAGATTGACTTGATTGGACGCTGCCTTGCCCTGCAGGTGCATTTGCCCAGACGCTGCCTGGCCTTGTTGGTTGACGGACACTCGCAGATCCTTGTGGTAGATGGACGCAGACGGGCCCGCCACAGACACGGATTGCTGCGTCTGTCCACCGGACGCTGCAAGGCTCGATATGAATTGCATGTGCCCGGATGCGTCCAGAAATGCGGGATTGCGGTGTCCTAACCGGACGGAAGTTATTGGTCCAGAGGGTACCAGGATGTGAATGTCGTCCGCCATTGTTTTTTTTGTTTGTTTTTGATGGAAGTAAATTTTCTTCTAACTGCAATCGCAATGAGTGCAACTGATTTACTTCAAAAAGTAATTGAACACCAAAATTATGTTATGCTTTCCTCAAATCCCGTGATTTCTGTGTACTTTTATTTTAAAAAGTACTTGAAAACTAAAATAAAATTGTGTAATAACTTGTTTGTTTTTTCTTCAAAAACAGTGTTGGGCTCCTGTTAATGTCTTTTCTTCTTGAAACAAGTACTTCTTGTCAATTTTCTCGCTGTTTTAGAACTTCACCGCGCAAAGTCCAATCCACATGAGTGAAGTGGGCGCAACGCACTCAGTTGGGTTTTGTGCAGGGGTGTAGGGGCCACTCGACCGTAATATTGTGCTACACCCTAAAGCGCACACACAGCATAAAATCCTCTAATGCGGCAACGTTTTTCTGATAACTGCGTCTTTCAAGGGTCTTTGTTAATAGAACTCATTTCTACAAGTTAGGAAAGTATGATTTACAGATTACCGTGTCTGTCAATAGAGTGCAATTCAGTTTAATGGTACAGGGATGTGAGGGCGTATTCAGTAGCACACTGTTCGGCGTTCCCTTGGAATACAAGCTGTGTACAAGACTATAAAAACTTTGAACTCTTTCCCACTTTGTTTAGTAATATTTTTGCGGAAAATCATAAAGAAAATTGGGAACATTAATCTGACATTAGTATTAGCTTCCAGTACACGGAATTCGTACTAGAAGTTTAACAATAGCGCTTCAAAAGCACAGCGTGAAATCCTTTGTTCCCTTCGTTTCCAAAGTGATACGATTTCTGTGTACTGCTTAAAATATTTTCATGCAACCTTGTTGATTTTTTACAATTTGAAAGTAGAACATCTATTTTTCGTATTGAACTGGAATGTGGGTGCAGATTTGGGGGGCTGCAATAACAACACTTGGAACCTCTTGTTTTCTCTTCCTCTCAATTTCCTCGCCTAAACAACTGCTAAATTACCCTGCTAATTCCCAAGTGTAATGCCAAATAAGAATTTTTTAACATTTTCAACGGAAATCAAATCAAGAAATTCCTATAAATTTTGGAACGTACAGAACAAAAGTGAAAACACAGGAGTTCCACGCTGTGCTTTTGATGTGCTATTGTTCCAAAACTGAATAGAATTTCATGATTTGATAAACGTTTAACCTGCATTAAAAGTCTTAGAAACCTATTTTAAGAAGCCATTAGTCCCTCGGCCATAGTGACTTTAGAGAGAGGATAGCTGGCAGTCCAGCTACAAATCAACGTGGGGTTCCCCGCTAGGGGCGACACTATATTTAATTTATGG
>JBCAUI010417507.1:0-14230 GCA_038406195.1 Haplosyllis anthogorgicola | reverse complement strand
TGATAGCATAGAGATATTTGAGTTAAATTGCTTGTACAAATAATATTGGGAAAATTCATCACTTGGATTGGTTTGCGTGGATTGCACCTCCTGTACTCTGTCATTCGACAGACAAAAATCATCGAGCGGTACACGAATATTGATTTCTCCCGTTTACGCTAGAGGGCAAATATTAGTAAAGATATTATGCAGCAGATAGCAGCATTTGTTTTAAGAGCATTTCCCGCCAAATTTTGATACAGTCGATTTAACTACAGAGGGCAGCATTGTACATACCAAAAAAATCTGTATCGGTTGATTTTTTACGCAATAGACCCGTGGTGGTTCTCTGCTGTTATTGTTTACACAAACTTGACTGAAAACCAAGCAATTTTCAAAAAGTGACATATAGCAGTAACGTTGGTAAAACAATTATGAAAAAAAAGTATTAAGGTTAATTAAAACAAACAACTTGATTGGCAAGTCATTAAAAGCTAACGAAAAGTAGATGGCATTAAATAGTCGAGATTAATTTCAAACATTTTGCGTAGACGTTCTCAATTTCGTCTTTTGTATTTTACCAAGCTGAATGGTGACATTTTTTCATAATTTTTATACCGCACCTACATCGCCTCTGCATTCCTTACTAATATTTTTCACCACAAGGCGCGGGCATTTAGTCTGCTCTTGCACCCTGTACAACTCAATTATTTTTTAATTTTTCATATTTAATTTCCGTCGTCATTTCTTTCTAAATGCAAAAATTTGCTGCCCCTAATACCGCGCCGAAAATCAGAAAGAAACGTCACCAATGTTATATCATTTTTATTTCCATGTGGCTTCAAGTGGCTTCAAAATCCGAAAACTGGATTTTAGCTATGATTCCAAATTATTGCAACATAACGATCATAATCATGTTATATCTTTACATATTACAAATTTTCAATCTTTGATCAAAATTCCCATCTTAATTGGAATGGATCCGAAAAATACGCCTATATAATTTTAAATCTCATGGATATGTTAATCAGATCTTGCTGGGATAATTGGCGGATTTTAAATCTATTTTTTCTCGTGTCCGACACAATACTGATTATGAGAAGGAATTTCTCTTGAGATCAGACGTAGTCTTGGCAGTTACATGTAAACAAATATTTATATAATTAAATCATTTTTAGGAATTTAAATTGAACTTGATTGTCGCAATCAAGTTTTGACACAACACGTTTTATTATGGACACCACAAAAAGTGACGCACCGAAATATTTTAACAAAACGATTTGATGTTTTTTTGGCAATCATTTAAAATTACGTTGCCAAATTTGGACATTTCATGCACAGATCTATTATAAACAGTAGATTGTAAACAGTTTTACAAAATAAATAAGTTATAAAACAAAATGAAATGAATAAAAAAGGCCGACAGAAAAACACAAGGTACTTTCTACGTATATACTGATAATATTTACACCTTTTCCGTTTTATTAAAAAAAAAATTCAACAAGGGTCCGTTGCAAATTACGCAACTTCAACAGGTATTTGTTTTGATCATGTTATAATCATGATAAAATATTGACACCGCCCCGTGGCTCCCTCTGTAAACATTGGCCTTGCGGCCTGTCAAACACATGCTGATAAAACCTTTATGTAATTATGTAATTGCAATTATTTCAATTTTTCGAATATCAAGATAAAAGACAATAGCCTTCTAAATTGGCATTTTAAAAGTCAAGCAAGTACAGTTATAAATTTAGGTAGGGAAAGGCAATGCATAATAGTCCCCTACATGTGTGTGGTGTGTATGCTGGGCATGCATGAATGTTTGGTCAAAAGAACAGAAGTTAATTAGTTCAGAAACAAATTTTATTGTCTTTCCCAATCAACAAACTAAAGTACATAAAGGCAAAATATGAAAGGTACTTGATTTGTTATGTAATATGTAAGTACTTGCTGGGCACCCACATGCACTACCATCAAAAAAAGTTATCAAGTCTAAAATGCAGTTCAAAAAGGGTTTTTTTTCGATTTTATTCTGTTAAACTGTTTTACTTCTGTTCGCGTAAAGTATTACTTGCTGTTTGTTTTCCTTATTTCAAAAGTATTGTTTTTGTGGCCATTTGGCTTTGAAGTGGGAAATGGCGAAAGTCCTGGAAATTTTTAAGACGCAGAATAAAATCAATGAAAATCCAGTTTCTGGCCCAAGAGGGGAAGGAATGATAAAATTTACCGAAACTCATTCAGCGAACTGAGGAATAGGATAGAACATGACTTGCCAGAAAAACTGATTCAGCACAAAAATATTCTCTCCTGGGTGATTAATATTCTTGTGATAACAGGAGCAAGGGTTAAAAATAGTTTCATGTTCCTAGAAGAAGACCCCATCTACTTTCTCTATTCGAATTCTGGATTATTCTCTTTAATTTAGCTAAAAGCCATGGATTTCTATTAAAATCTACCAGGAATTGGGCCCCAACAAGTGTATTTGTGTAAAATACTCTATTCTCCATTCAGCCTTCTGTTCCCGCCGCCGCCTAGAAAATACCTATGCAAATAAGCTCATAAATATGATAATGAGTCTTCTCTGATTGGCTGGCGCCAAAGAGCCTATCACCGTCACGACGAGACAATATACATCCCCGCCACCCAAGTGCACTAAATAGTTCCCTGTCTGGCCATAGCAACCAGTATAAAATTCAAAAATTGTATTTTAAAAATCGCAGTAGACATAATATTTTCTTTTAAAATTTTGTCTAGGAACATTTTGCGAATTTTGTGAAGTCTAAATTATTCGGGGTCACTGTTAGTGCAATTGGTGGGCGTACGGATTTTTTGGGTGTGATGCGGCCCTGCGATTCAAAATAGAACTATTTGCTCGACTAGGAGTTCAGTTAAAAATCACAAATCTTTGAGAGAGGACGTATTTTATTTACATGTTAAAACGGATTTAATACACCAATGTTCCAGTCTACTAGTGTCTCTAAAATGTTCGCGAGAAAGATGAAGTTCTGCTCTAGCAGTGGCAATAAAGAACAAGAACCAAAAGGTGAGGACTCGACACATTTCCAGTGATTGAAAAACTTTGGATATTTCGCCCGCCATATGTCGGCCAAGTCTACTATCATGGAGGATACGTGTTCTCGCACTTGTAACGTGGATTTTAATGGTGTCTCTTCTTCTTTTCCAGTTCAAAAAGAAGCTTTTGAGAAGGCTTATGCTGTTGAGAATGTGCTCGGCAGTGGAGGATTTGGTACAGTTTACGCTGGGATCCGTAGAAAGGATGGCAAACCAGTAAGTTTTTCTTCCTATCCACCATTGACATAGCGACTACGAGCTGGATTTTTACAACTTTAAACTGACAAATCCGCCAATTTCATATCACTAATAAATGATTTTATTATTCCAGGTTGCCATCAAGCATGTTATGAAGGACAAAGTCACTGAGTGGGGACAGGTGAGTTCGTTTTTCTTACTTCTAACATCACCTTTTTTTCAGTCTCCAGCATTGAAGCAAATGACTGTTGGCAGCGAGCCAACTCTACAAGCCGCCCTTAAAATATTTCTGTCTGGGTCAGGAAAGATATATGAGCAATTGCATTGCCTTTCAGTGCACTTTGAATCCTTCCATTGGGATTTGGTTTGGTCCAGTATGGTGGACACGTGGAATCACTGAGGCTTGACCTCGTGTACTTAATTGTTAAGGGTGCAGCGTACCCTCAATGCACTTAATTTTTCCCGCCATACTTGGAATATTGAAACAATGTTAATAATTTTGGTCCTTTGGCGCGTGTTTAATTGATGTTTTACAACTTTTTGCACCGAGTTGCATAATTTGGCGCCAGTTGAACCACGCTTCTAAATTTCCAAGTGTTTCAACGTGGTTACGTTGAAATTCATGTCTTCCTAGTTTCGAACAAATTTTCGTTAAATTAAGGAAGTAATGGTGGTTGAAAATATTGCGGGGTTGTTTGTAAACAGAAAGAAATTTTGATGATTCATATGGTTTCTATGGCAAAACGAATGTATATGTCTGAGGGGGTCTTAGTAATCGGTAAAAGTGACCTCCTAGGAAGTATTGTTAGTTGTGAAAGTGCTTGGTCATTTTCTAGGCATTGAGAGGTTAAGTTTCAGGGCTACATGCCAAGAGTGTGGGAAAAATACTTAGAAAGTAATCCATTATTTTTTCCCACGTGAATTAAAGCCTTCTAGGAATCAATAAGATTTGATTAGTTTTCGCAGTATTTACCTCGTAACCTGTCGATACCGAAGTGACTGAATCAATATTTTCTTACTATTTTGTTTTGATAGTAACGAAGAGGAAGTGATGAACACTTGACATTTTAAATTTTAATTTTCTCCATTTTTGTTATTTTCAGCTGAATGGCCATGTGGTCCCCATGGAAATCTGCCTTATGACCAAAGTGAATCACGTTTGCGGAGTTATCAAGCTTTTGGATTATTATGAAAAATCAGACAGTTTTATCATCATTATGGAGAGGCCGGACCCAGTCATGGACCTTTTTGACTACATCACGAAGAAGGGTGCCCTCCCAGAAGCTCTGGCCAGAGACTTTTTCCGCCAGATAGTGTCCACTGTAACTGATATCCAGAAATCTGGAGTTGTGCATAGGGATATAAAAGATGAAAACATTCTCGTCGACTTGAAAACTGGCCAGTTGAGACTGATCGACTTCGGCAGTGGTGCATTCCTAAAGGATGCCGTCTACACAGACTTTGATGGTGAGTTTTATTTCCTTGCTTCTGAGAATTAAATGTTGAATTTCTGGTAACTGTGGGGTTTCAGTGTAATTTGGAAAGTGTGCGTGATATTTTTGGCCGTGCGAATGAGTGTAGTGTCAACATATGGCGAGTTAAGATTTTACGATGTGACTTCGATTCGTCTTATTCATATTTTCTTATTACAATTTATGACTAGAGAAATGTGAAAATAACTGTTCCATATGTTTTCAAATAGCAAGTTGAAAGAAATGGACTATTGAGGCAGTTGCGAGTTAGCTAGCCGCAATTGGTTGGATGTGGTTTGCCAGTGCACTAATGCCATACTAGATTCATTCACGTATGTGGGCTTCGCAATTACATCTAATTCGTTCAAAATGTGTGGGCTAAAATTTATCATAATTTAATGGTTGTTTCGTCTTGCTCGTGGTACAATTCATGTGGGCTGGCTGAGTCTTATTGCGCCATTTCACTTTACATTTTGGTTCCCAAGCCATTTGCGTCAATTTACTGTAAAAGAAGCTGTTAAATCTTTCATGTTATGACGGTAGTAGGTGGCTATTTTTAGACGCAGACTGTCCAATGTTTTGAAGATTATGTTAATGAGTTTTTCATCGATTTTGCCTGCTGACACTGACTGCACTTGCAGGGTGCAGCAGGCATCTAATGATGTATACGAGTTGCTATGGCAACAGCAGGAAAAATCTGGATTGCCTGATGGAAGAAATTGCAGCGCAATTCTTGTGTGTCTGGCCTTCGAATGAGAGAACTTTTTGCGCAACATACTTGTGATCAAAAAGTGTACAGGTGACTGCTTTCCAGCAGTATTTAGCCAAAACAGTCAGGTTCAATGACCGATTTGGGGAACTGAGAAAGCCAGGAAAAAAAGGCACCCAATTTTTATGTAGGGAACTAGGATAGCAACAGCAAACAATCTTGTAATCTGAGCCAGACAAGATAGAACCAAAAAAATATGTAGAGAGACGTATGTGCGTAACGCTTTGTAAATTCCCAATTCGCTAGCAGATGTTTTTTTTCGGGGAGGGGGTGCAGCCCTGATGAGGCCAGATGAATGAAGGCTACGGGATCAAAGCCCAAGATCAACAAGATTAGAACTTGCGGTTGAGCTGTGTATATTTTTGTGTGAGCGGGATGGCTTCTTGGCTGGCAGCGCAGGCTATGTTTGGCAGGCCTAGGCAGAGCACACTGCTACCAGTTGCCCCTTGTAGTAAGGAGGGCTTTGGTGAGTACCTTAATTTTGATATCGGATGTGCCCTCTCCTGACCTAAAAGACTAGGGGGATGATTCTAGGAAAACAAATGACAAGTAGTGATCCCACCCATTACCCCAGATAAGCCATTCGCTAGTAATAGGGGCTGTAATTCAGTTCTAAATGCAGCTAGCTTGTTTCTAATTTTAGCTCATTTGGAATATCCCCCATTGACTTTTACTCTTGAACTTTATCCAGTGAGACAAGGGATGGGTTCTTTAGATTTGCTTGAGTGTGTATGAATAAACATACAAGTCGGCAGCCATAATAGTTTGCGTTAGCTCTGTATGTTTAATTAAGCCCAAGCGACCCGCCATCTTACTAATATTTGAGGTTTCACAGGTCTATTCATACTTTTGTGCAGTGATTATGTATCGTGGGGTACAATATGTGCCCAAAGTATTGGCTTATGGACTAGAGTCCAAAAGAAATCTTGCTAGTGTCACCAGTTTCTATAGCCCGCCTACCTTAAGTGGACCTCTGCGTCAATGGGGATGACCCATACCCATAGACAGTAACTATTTGGTACAAGTCATTCGGGTACACTTTCTGTATGTGTCATGCATATAAGGTATGCGAAACTAAAGGTATGGTATATCGAACAGGCAAAGGCATGCGGTCTCGCTTGACAACCCTTCCCACGCCAGTCGAGCAGAAATGCTATAATATGTCGACTGTTCATTCATGCATGCTTAATTTGACCGAGGCTTTCTATGGTATAACCTTTTGCCTTCTTAAAAGTCCTTTTGAAGTTACTAAATTGGAAGATCTTAATAGCATTTGCATCCAATCTATGGCAGATAAATGTCTATTCCTCTTGCTATTTTAATTCCCAAATCCCAAGGAAAATAATTAAAATACCTCAAAAGCTTAGTAAAAATCCAAATTAAAGGAATAACTTTTGTTGTAACTTGTCTGCACTAAAAACCTGAAGATTTCGGTCTCGGATTTGGAGATAGGATAATCACGTTAAAGACTTTGCCCCATGTAAGATAAATTGTCACCATTGACGTAAAAAGGAGTGTGAGCATTTGGTGTTCACATGATAGTAAAGGAAAAAGTGTCACACCCGTTGGAATGTTAAGTTGTTGTTAAGTGGTTGATCTTAATTGAAGCCCAACAAAGTTCGAGTTTGCAGTGATTATCTTGTGTGGCGTATCCTAGATCTGGGTGGATCACAGTCGTAAAAATGTTTAAATTACCAAGACAGACTAGACGGTAAACAAAAATGAATGGCACTAAGAGAACCTATTATTTTGTGCTAGTTTGGTCTGGTCTTAAATCCACAAGGGCAAAGATGTATAATTAGGAATGTAAAATTGCCTAGTCACGTACACATCCAAGTTCCCAACTTGGATTTAACTGACGGGAATATAAAATATTAATGCGGCTTTTAATTAATAATAATAATGATGATAATAATAACTTGTCATTCTACAATTATTACTTAATATGCCTGTGAATGCCAAACCTCAATAGATCAGTGTAGAATAGACTAGTTTCATTTTCATATTTTTAAATGTATGTTTTATTTTCTGTATTTATCAGGTACCCGTGTCTACAGCCCACCAGAGTGGATCCGTTTCCATAGATACCATGGTCGCCCAGCAACCGTTTGGTCTCTAGGGATCCTGCTTTTTGACATGGTTTGCGGTGACATTCCATTTGAACAAGATGAGCAGATCGTCAAAGCCAAGCTCTCATTTCGTGGAAAGATCTCAGATGGTAAGTTCGTTTACATATTCATTTATTTAATTAACAATGAAAATATGTTGGCAACGGTTTGTCTTGTTTCTTCGAAGTTGCTAATAGATAGATCGAAGTTCGCAAAATAGTATTCATTAGTCAACCTGTTTCCATGCAAACCAGATTCACCTGTCGAATATTTATCGTTGTTTTCCTGTGAAGTTTGCTTATTTTTCTCGAAAAGAAGGATAATGGGAAAACAAAATGAGATAAGTTGGTCACACAAACAAGTAAGCCGAAAAGACCTTTTGACTTTCGACTGGGTAATTGATACTTAAAGGGTTTTAGTACAGGAAGGGCTCTGTACTTGTAGTGGAAAGAAGAAGAGTTGAGGGTTAATGAAGATGCAGTAATAATGAATTGACAGGGAAAGCTTAGGCGATTGAGCCAAATTGGCTGCAAAGTCTCGCATTTATTGAATTTGGTGTCCTCAATGGGAGCACACATTACAATTGCTTTTTTTTCCGCGCAGGGGGCCGAAGCAATTGAGTTGTAGTTATGTGCGAGATCTGGCAGCCTGCCAGGTCCTGTCTGCACTATGACGTAGATAGGATCATTGGTAAGGCTGGCATATCGCTCTGATGAAATCTCTCCCAGCCAGCCAAGCTTGCGACACTCTTGATATTGCAATAAGTTACTACGCAGATGGAAAAGAAAATGATAATCAAAATAATGCCTTTATTTTTTTGTAAATAAAAATGACATTTAAAGCATCTCGATTATTACCTAGCTTACTAAACACAGCTTCAAAGCTGCGCTTTCTTACGGGGGCTTTGCAGCTGCATTACAAAGCTGCGCTTAAAAATAGACCTGTTGAGTTTTCGTAAATAAGTCTGGCTATGACCGCTTAGCTATTTCTCCACCTAGCCTAACCCTCTAAATATGTGCTAGAACAATTTGCAATACAGGAAAAGTTCACAGGCGAAATGTCAGCGGCATATCAAGGGCTTGTTTGTGCAAGTTGTTTACTTCATAGTATTCTAATGAGACATCATTTAAGCTAACCGATTTATTTATGCATTGTCTTGATTTTCTGTACTTCCAGAAGTGAAAGACCTTATCCAGAAGTGTCTGTCCGTGCAACCAGGTGACCGCCCAACACTCGAGGCGATTGTCGCACACCCGTGGATGCAGACCGCCTCAACTGAGCTCCAGATCTGCCAGGTGGCCGCCGACCGTCGCTCGTTGGACGAGGCCTCCACCAGCAGCCGAGAAAGCATATGACGACGCTATCGTGCTTAGGAAATTTATCTACAGTAGCTAGGACAAGTTGTTAGTCACAAAGACAAACTGAACTGCAAATGATTCCATAAAAGACTGCTTCAAGGACTTTCCAGTCCGAGAACTATTGGTGCCGGTGGCGACATTGCACCAAAGTTACACAGTAACGGGTGACAATGTTGTATCGGTCACGTCATAATTCAGCTTCCAAAGTTGTGATCCAGTGGCTACATCATTCATCTCAATGTATGTACTGTGTCCTAGGCCAATAATACCCCCTTCCACGTCAGTACAGAGGTGCCCAAGGTACCCGGGTGGAAACCAAAGTGCGAGAGCGAGCAGGCGGCGCGTGGCAAGGCATTGATGGAACTTTGGTTGCTTGGAGATCCTCTGCCTAAACGTTACGTGGCCCGATCCGTCGACGTCGTCATGTCACATCGTACCACCAAAGACTGCTTCTGCATTAGGTTGCTTGACATCGGGTCATCAACCTTGCAGATAAAATAGGAAGAATTCACACATACAACTTCTGAATCCAAATAGACTATGAACAGACGGGAGAACAAAAAAACTCTGCGATGCCAAATACTGCCAAGTGAAAATGAATCGGAAGACAAAGAACCAGTAAAAGAGAACTGAAAAACAGAGGTGCTATCCCCTCTTCTGTTTTCATGGAATGGGCACAACCCATCCGAGAACATGGCTTCTTCACAATGAACTGTCTGCGAAAAATGCTTCACTTGATGCAAATTTAATATATTGAAAAAAATCTCACCGTGAAAGTTGTAGGCTCATAAGTATATGCCAATTACTTATTTTCATTTTGGTGTTTATGAAAGAATTAGCTTTACTTATTTTGTCGTTCGGAATTTTTCTCGTCTTTCTCTAGGACAAATTATATTCGTTCGATAGGTTAAGCAGAAAATCGTATAAAATCATCAGTATGAATTATTAAAAGAAATTCATTTCTCCATTTAACATGTATCTGAATAATACTTGATTCTTTTCCTAAGGAAATGTAGGCAATTATAATGAAAAATTTCCCAAGAAAGCTCAAATCTATTTATGATTAAAATGTTGGGTTTATTTATTGTTGCGTGGTGGACTTGTTTATTGTTATTCGTTAATTCCACCACTAAATGTATAGGGATAAAAAGCAGCTAGTAGCTATTTGCGTAGCCAACATTACCTTTTAAAGGTGTTGAAGTTTAGGAAATATTATAGAAAGGAGTGTTGATAGAAAATTGGTTAATTAGGGAAATGGTTGCATATCAACAAATGTGGTTGCTATGGAAGAGTGCCATAGCAACGAGTCGAGACTTCTTATTTGATTGTCACCTTGTTGTGGTGGAATCTGCATAGCAACCACGTTTAGTTTTAAAAGGCCTTGTTGGTTAATTGGTTCTTCGTTGCTATAGCAAACGTGTAAAAATGTAGGAGACATTATGGTCTCAATAATTTATTTATTTATTTTGGGGGAAGACTTACTTAGGTGACATGGCTTCAAGATGTTGAAATTAAAGTTTGGTAGATTTATTCGCCAATTTTAAAAGGAACAATTCATGTTTTAAAAAGTTTTAAAAACAATTTTAATCCGGAAAGACTGGTCTTAGCCATGTGACTTGAGAAAGATCATCGCTTTTCCCCATGAGAATCAATGCAATTTTTGTACATAGGAACTTAAAGTAGTTTATTTATGCGAACATCTTGGGCAATACAAAACAGCAAAACACTAAAATAAGGCAGATTTTTGTTTTGTTAAAATATAAAGTTATGCATAAGAAAATAACTAGGGCCAAATATACCTTGAAGTAAACTGCTCAAATACTGGACCATTCCAAGAGCGTGCAAATCTGTTGTAATTTACGTTCGGTTCTTGAAATTTACTTTTGAAACTCGACTTCCTTTAGGGGCACTTTGGAATTTTAAAATTAAAACATTGGGTATTTTTTTATCTTGTTTGAAATTATTTTGGGGGAACTCGAAGATTCTTAAGTGGTCTTAATCGAAATTATTATGTAAATAGTTTCTTTTGTTTTTTCTTAACCGCAACTTTTAAGTTCTTAAAACTAACAAAATTTGTTTTAATTTGTTCAGTTGTTTACTATTACCACTATTTGCACATTATGGCCACATGTATTGATCTAAACAGCATTCCATTGGTAAATTTGTAACAAACATTTTGAGACTAAACAGAAATAGAAATGAATGGTTTGTGTACATGTGATGTGAAAATGTAACTTATTAATGTGTGAAAGTGTAAAATTAAATGAGGAAGATTACTTGATTTTGTCGTAAAAGAAAACAAAAAACAAAATGTAAAATGTGTTTTTGCTGTGGGTTTTAAAACCCTAAAATCTCAATCCACAAAATAAATCTTCGTGGATGTGGAAAATGTACATACAAATGTATTTTTATAATGATGAACGCACTGTAATAAAATATTTGTATTGAAAAAAAAAGTTTACTCTTTTGTTTCATTGCAAACAAACAAAACGGAAGATGTGCGAACGAGAAACAGCGAAAGTTCGAAAAGTACGCGAGTGGTTATTTAAAATGCGAATGAGAAATACCGAAAGTACAAAAAAAAAAGTTTCAATTTTAAATGAAATTGAGGAAATTAAATGCGTCGGGCAAACAAAACAATTTAAGAAAAAAACAGCGTTGGAAACTGGAAAACTAGTAAAACTGAAAGTAAAAGGAAAAATAAACCCCGTTTTGCTGAATTGAGCATAGAATCTCAAGCGTAAAGGAAAAGGCGACAACACTGAGGCTTGAATGAGCGCGTAAAATGTCAAAAAAAAAAGAACACATGGCAACTTTCAAACACATTTCGAGAGAGAGAAAAAATTGCAAACAGAAATATTAACATTAATGACTTTCCATACGTGACAATACCGAAAAAACCTGCCTGCGCTGCATTTCAAAAGCAAATTGAATGCGACACGAAAACGCACTTGAATAGATGAAACAGCATTATGTCGTATCGGAAAGATTCTTGCGACTATAAATAGATCTGTATTGAAATGAATGATCTATTTCATTGTATAGATTCCATCCCACGTTCATATACTTGATGGAATGTCCCAGATTTAGCTCAAAGCTGCTCGATAAACATTTGCCTAAGATATCACGGATTTATCGGAGAACATGTTTCCCGTCATGTATTTGAAATTTTCATGGCCTGAGGTTTTCCGTTTTCATCCTCATTTTAAATGTGAAGTGCGATTTTAGATTAAAACTTAATATGTTACATAACTTTTTTCGCATTTAAATAGAAATGATTATGAAGAAAGATGACATCTTTGCAAAAAAATAAAGACGGTTTGACGACAAAAGTGACGAGATTTTTGCCGTTGAAAAAGGCCAGATGTGCCCGGGACACAGACAGATGCGGCCCCAGGGCCCTACCAGCCTCCCTCGGGGGTCCTAAATGACCTACTAGTCAGGGACAGTACTCGGGACAGATACCGTGGAGTGGGAATAGGTGTTTTTCCGAATGTAATTTCAAGATTATCATTCTTGTAAACTGAGAGAAATGAATTATAATTTGAGCTCATAGCCTCAACATCTTGCTACATTCTGGTCCAAAATGGTATTGAAGACATTACAGGCATTGCTAATTCGATTTTAAACTCTTCCCCGCCATGAAGTGAGTGATATTCCAGACCCCTGAACAGTGGATGCGCGTGATTGATGAGTCTAGCCTGCTACACGCACACTCCGAGTGCTGCCCGTCATTGCGGTCACTGGGTCAGTTCCCTGGCCTCAGTGCACTCAGTTTTCACTGGCAGACCTGCTCCCTCTGGCTGGGAGTGGAAATACAATTTCAAAAGATGCATTTTGGGGAATTAATATTGAATCAATGTAATGTAGAACTGTCTAAAAAGTTATTATTAGCAAACAAAACCGTTACACACAAGAACTTTAAAAGTTTTACGGAGCATTGTGACATTTTACTACTTTAGAATCTGAAATATCATTAGTTTATTAATGATTCAAGCGTTAAAACCCACGTTTGAAGCATAAAACTAACCTTCAATATTTCATAAAATTACAAACCTTGAGAATGCAATGTCTCTCGTGGGAATACAACACGATACGTATGCATTAGCATGGAACAAAAAACGCAATTGATTGTTTGAAAACATAAAGAGATTTAATTTATATCCAACTCCCTGAACAGCTTCTGGTGGCGGTAGTCCCACCCCTGTCCCGCTCGGGGTAAATGACTTTTGCCGAGGAATGCAGCCCACACGCGCCGCAGCTGCAGTAGCTTCAGCCGCAAGCATTCTGTACCACTGCACGCCTACGCGTTTTCGTTTTTACCTTACTCGGGACATGCAGCAGCACATGCCTTGCATTTTGTGTGCAGCGAGCTACTGTGTGCGCGCGCGAAAAGAATCGATTAGCAACAAAAAAGCTAAATCTTCCCGCTTATTTTCTGATCTGCTTGCCAGACATACAGCTATGGTAGTTGGTATTAGAGCTTAAACATCCCACCATCGATCCTCAGAAGCTAGATTTTTCTCCACATTATGTGCATTACATGGGCTACATGACATTTTTTCAGCGTATTAACAAAAATGGATTTATAACATCAATGACCAAAAGAACTGTGACAAAACCTCTATCTCTCTCTTTAGCTCTCTCTCTCTCTCTCTCTCTCTCTCTCTCTCTCTCTCTCTCTCTCCTTGTCCTCTTTGAAAGATTTGTTGGTGGGTTTTAATATCGAAACGCGTTCTCCTTTCCAGACAAAATCTCTTCCATTTTTACGCCTCCAACTAATGTCTATCCTCCTCAAAATTTTGTTCAAACATATTTTACCAGCTAAATTTTTAACGCAGAAATTCAACTGTCAAATTACAGCACAAAGTAAATACGGAAATTGAAAACAAACTGTCACATCAAATTTGACACTTGTTGAATTTTGATACGTTGAAATTTTACACACTCCCACGATGAAAATATCGTTGATCACTCCAGCTTGCATAACTCATGAATTTGATATGAATTTTATTATGCATCTATAGTGGTGTCATGTGCAGATACAGTGTTTTATGCCTGAATAAACGTCTAATGAATCGATTAAAATTCAGTTTATTCCCCCAACACTCGCAGAGTATTCCTTTGTAGATATAGAGTGGGTGCTTGGAAACCAAAAACGGCGTGCAACCGAAAACACTAAGCCTTCTATTTCGCGGAGATTTTTATTTTTAATTTCAATGCTGCCACCTATAGTTACTACCAGCTACCCATTACAACATACAGCAGACAGTT
>JBCAUI010417396.1:0-14230 GCA_038406195.1 Haplosyllis anthogorgicola | reverse complement strand
CCCCCCCCAACGGGCCAGGTGCCCCCCCCCCCCAACTGGAAATCCTGGATCCACCCCTGCTAAGTGCAATAATAAGAATATTTTTATTTGCATTAATTACAAATTTATACATATGGATGCATATAGCAAGATAAAAAATTTTTCTCGTACCATTTTATGCACTGCGTACTTTTATATTTGCTTTTATACTTACTGTAGATTTAACACAGTATTTTTGACGTACAAATATAATTTTTTAAATAATTGAAATATACAAAACAAAATCAGTTCGTTGTTACCCAAGAAAGTAAGCAGTAGAATTTCCATCGGATGAATTATTTCCTCAGAGTCAGAGAGTATTTAAATACAAGAATGTTTAACGAAAACCGGTGAACAGGGCTGAATTTTTGATATTCAAAAGTTCATTCAGAGGAACCTTCATCCGAAAAAAGTTTTGCTGTAATTGAAACTGTTACCTGCAAGATATTTTTTACACACAAGGCATTGTAAATCTACCGTCGTCACAGGATAAATCGTTAAAGTTTAAAAAAAAAAATGTTTTGTATCGGAAAAATATGAAATAAAGCAAACTATTTGTATCCACAACAAAATGTGTCATTCTAGTCTTCAATTTCTTTTTGTTTTATCTCATGAAACTTTACAAATGCTTTGGTTTGCACTAAGCATTATTAGCAAAGATCATTTTGTTGAAGTATTTAACCATCAAAGTTTATCAATGTGTTACTTATTGCACTGACAAATAAGCTTATGCTTACGTGTAGTTTTATGTTTTAGCTTATCGTTTGCTAATTTCGATTACTTTAACAAAGTCCCAAATAGAGCCAATACAGGTAAGACATGTTTGTGATTCATAACATTATGAGCCAAAAAGTTACCAGTAAAAAGAATTGATGTACATTAACTTTTAAGTTTGTATATTGTACAATTGTAATATCCGGCATTACTTGTGTTAACAGTACGACTTGCTTAAAGGTTAACTGAAACTTTTTTTGTTGTTGTGCCCTTTATCAATTTTTATCAGATTTCATTTTAACTCTGCCTCCTATGATATTTAGGTGACACACGAAGTGACGGCAACGAGCAATGTGCACACAGTGAAGGGTCAGTTCATAAGCTCATCAGAAGTTGAATGTGTGGTGGAGAGGGCAGATGTGAGATCAGTATACGTACAAATATCTAACAACGGCGATAAGACTTCAACGAGGAAAGGTCTCTTTGTGCCGTTCAATTCTACCTGCTCCACTTGTGTTGTTAACGAACAGTTGGTCGCAGCCTGTACACCGGTGGTATGTCATTCTGTCATTGAAATTCTACTGCAGAATCTACTTTTGTGTATTGTGTTTATGGAATGTTTTCATATGTATGTGTTTGATTCAAAATTTATTGAAAGCTACTTTAAAGGTAAAAAAAAATTGCCACGTATTGATACAGAAATTTACTCAGAAATTTAGGCATAGAATAGTTGTACATTTACCCAGGTTTACTCTGTATAAACGACACATCAATTACGGAAACTAAAATGACGTTTATTTACGTGTTTAGGAGGATGGGTGTGTTATCAACGGAGTATGCTACGTAACTGGTGCCGAGAATCCAGATGATGATTGTAAGGTGTGCAATCCGACTGTAAGCGAAACTAGTTGGTCAGACTCAAAAAGTAGGTATTTTCTGCACCATACAAAAATGTATAATATATAATATAATATATAACCTAATATATAACCTAAGATCATAATCAAGCTGTTCCACTGGGTTCATTTTAGTGATTGTGCACCATATATATATATATATATATATATATATAACCTAACATCATAATCAAGCTGTTCCACTGGGTTCATTTTAGTGATTGTGCCACATAGCAGAAGGTGGCTTTCATTAGCTTCAGTGACCACAAAATGTGGCGATGATTGACTTATTGACTTATACATCATCTTTTCGTAAAAATCCCCCAAAAACCCAGATCTCTATTGTGCGTTACGCCCTTACTTAAAACCGTTTTTCTGACTTCTAGGAGAAGACTGCGAAAGTGGACTTCCGGACACAATGGTGATTATTGTCGTTGCGATAGGCATTGTTGCAGTTATTATAATCATCATGGCTACTATCATGATTTATGAGCATTGTAAGAGGTATGTAATATAGGATAACTACCAAATATAATGTGAGTTCTCACCTGATATAATCTACGCAACGGTCGAGTTTCGCTAATGCAAGAGCACACAACAGCAGTCATCCCAGAAGACAAGTACCACGGTTGCTAAAAATTGTAAGAATGTTCAGTGGAACTCCCTTTGAGCAGACCTTTTGCACGACCAACCTTTCTTTGCAATATCTTGTAATATCAGACTTTAGATGTAACACGTTAAATTACACGGAAAATAACTCTCCTTTGCAGGACCACCAGCCCATTGACGACCACGTTTCTTCCCAAAATTGGGTGGTCGCCCAAAGGAAGGTCTACTGTAAACAAAATGGCATAACCTTTCAATCTTACTTGCACGTGTTTCAACATTGTTTTATTTTTCAGGACGGATGGCCACGACAGATTAACGCAAACCAACGGCAGCGACAGTGGAGTCCCGGACAATGACAACACGTGGAGTCCAGGTCACCATGCCATCCGCAGCGCGTATGATCCGAAGCGCCCTCCATTTGGTGGATACAAGGCCATGGGCGGCTACTACCCGGAGATGTTCGATAGAGGTTATTACAACAACAACATCAACAGGCGCAGTGATTGGTGATGCTCCTGCAGCACCACCTAGTGGAGAGACTAGAAACATTTAACATTTTTTTCTAGTTACAACTTTTATTCTGCTTTTATATTCTAGTTTCATGTTTCAGACACTAAATCAGCGACAAGCACATGTATTTTGCTTATAAGATATTATGTAAACATGTTTGTTGTAAACAAGGGGAAAATGTAATATTTTGTTCAAAACATAACAGCGTCTGTGTAATTTGCTACTTAACAAGTTTATTAACATGATACATTAACCTAACATCGAGAACACTAATTAACAGGTTTAGTTGAATGTAAAAAGGGTAAAAAGGGTAAAAAAATGTGCTTCTTTTCGTTGTTACATGGATCAATTTTACAAATAATGTGATGTTATGAGAAATATTTAGTTAGTATTTGGACATTATTAATACCCTCTCTAAACAAAACTTTATACTCCATGAAGTTTTCTTATGTTTATCGAGCCTTTGTAATAATACGTAAATGTGCAATATGACATAGTAAAGTATTATACGTACAAATTCATGAACAGGGTGGAAAATGTTGAAACATTTTGTAACTATAAGAATACGCATACGCCTAGTTTGTAGATGTAATATGTACCTTCAAAGTGTTTTTGGCTTAAGTTGCCTTTGTTATAACATCATCACATATTTGGAAATTTTTTTATCATTTTAATTGAGAATCTCATGTGTAGGTTCATTTTCTAATGAAAGATAAATAGAAATAGATTATAATAGACATTCACAGGCACATTCCTGCAAAATTACAAGCACTTTATCAGGATGCTAGGTGCACAAAATTTCTCAGCATATGTTGATTTTTTCTTCTTTTTTTGTTATTAACGGTTTGAAGGAAGTAATTGAGCCCAAATGTAATTTTGTTCACTGTTATTATTTTACTGTAAAAATACATAATACTTGAAAAAATGATATCTACACACATTTAAAAAACAAAAACAAGCTAAACTCACAATAAATTTTATGTGCTAATAAAATGAATGTTTTTACTTGTTATTTGTAACCGTCCGTTACTCGTATTGAAACATGCGCACTTGGCCCAGATTCCCGAACAAATCAACAGGGAAATTTAGTTGTCAACATTTTCAGTAATGAAAACTGTTTTAATCGAATCAGTGGTCATCCAGTAAACGGCCCATTTGTTGATCGGACTGATTAATTAAATTTTCAAAGACTTCACAACGAAATTTAAAACAAGCAAACACATTTGTAAAGAAATGTATGTAGTTTTCACAACAACAAAGCATCGATATTTGCGATAACATCGTCATTCGCTCCCGTATACAAACCTGTATTGGTCTACCATCCACTTTCCTAAGCAATTTGCTAAAAAGCGTTTTGGACGCGAAACTATCGAATTGACTCAAGCACGTATCATAAAAAATGAGGGCGTGACCAACTGGAGAAGAAGTTCTGGTCCTTCTGGATTTTTTTTTGCATTTCATATTTCACGGTAATTCCGGATGTTGACCCAAACCATAACAATCTAACGATTAAGTAACTTGCTGAGATTCTATTTTGGGTTTTAAAATAATCATCATTAAACTATTTGAAGAGAAGACACGGTTTTCCTTAGTAATTAATTTATTACAAAATAACACACTTTGATAATATATCATAATAATAATACAATGAAACTTTATTTTGTAATTATTCCAATGTACTTAAAATTACACACATTTTATTCGTATAGGTAGGTGACTAGCACAAGAGTATTCCAGTCGATTAGTTGTATGGTATAAATACTATCACATGTTTTACCCTATCACGGCTCCAGACCTAATACAGTTCAACTAAGAGCCAAAACAGTAGAGGTTTTTCCAAATTAAATTTCGCTTGTTTAATTAGGCAAATTAGCCTAATTCACCTAATTAGGCAAAAAATTAGGCAGATTAGGCGAATTCGCCTAATTAGGCTAGAAAATTAGGCAAATTTGCCGAATTAGGCTTACAAAAATAATTAGGAAAAACTTCGAGTATGTTCGCACAATTAAAACGCACGTTTTTCACTCGGTGATGTCAAAAATTCAACTCAGCGGCGGATTAGTGAACGTAGATGAATAGGGGCTGCGACTTCACTTCTGTGAGATTATTACCGTGTGGATAAAGTTCTCAATTATTTAAATCAAAATCGGAACTGTCGTTAAAGTGAATTTGATTGATTCTCCCCACAAATTTGCATAAATGTATCAAACAGTTTTTTGGGGTTTTTTTTATAATTTATATTAAATTTGTAAAGTTTGAGTAAGGGTTTTAGTCTTTAAAGATTAATCATTTTCATTGGTGTGGAAGGTTTCCTCCAACATTGGACGGTTGAAATGTCCCTTGTTAAAAAATGGCTGCTGGAGTTTATGGTACTTAATACGGACACTTTGGTGCATTTGTGTTTTGGCAAGGAACTTATCAACAGGCCTGTATTAAGCAAAGAAGAATAATTACTGTGTGTACAAAGTTGTCTTTTTATCGAATACTGAATATTTCTAACATATATTTGAAATGTAAACTAGAATGCATGAATATTAAACATCACATTTTACACAAATATATATAAATTCGCATTGGACATTATTTAGGGATTTCTTAACCCATTATTAAAATATATTTCATGGTAGACATTTTTTACGCGATTCCTGAAAGATCGACAGCAATACAAACCGACGACACATTCACATGAAAATTGCATCCTTGTACAGAAATCTATTATTGACCTGTATCCGCCATTTACATAAATTGATCTGACAATTAAGGGACACACAGCTGATAGTTTTTTTGGATGAATGATTGGTACTGAGGTGAGAGAAAGGACTAAATCTTCCTTTTCATTCCACTGCATGCAATCAAGGTTTTTCCAAATTACTTTTGTCAGCTTAAATTTTAGGCAAATTCGCCTTATTTGCCTGGTTTCTTTGCCTAATTAGATAAATTCACCGAATTTGCCTTAATGTCTTGCCTAATAATGCGGATTAACTAAATTTAGTCGAACAAAAAATACATAAGAAAAGCCCTGAATGATTGTCGTTTGGTAATTCTATGATTGGGAATTAGTATTTTATACGCATCTCGGTTCTTGTGTTTTAACATAAGAGCTTCAAAATAAAACACGTATATTCATTGCTCTTAAAAAGAGAAGTCAGCTTCCGGAATTCCTATCAGTTTTGAAACAATAACAAATCAAAGCACAGTATAGAATTCTTTTGTTCTCTCCTTTGTTCTTTATGTTTATACAAATTGAGAGGAATTTCAAGAGCTGAAATAAAAAATTCTAGAAGTTTTCAACTCAACATTTTATATTGGTTTGACACCTCATATAATAATGCCCAACCAACTATTAGTGATTTAAATTCATCTCGGTAAATGAACAATGAAAATTCACGATCTGCTTGTGTTCTTTAGAAAAGCACAGCGTGAGGCATTTCTTGCAGTGAGTTAGTACAAATGTTAAAATTTATTAAAAGTTAATAATCGTAGCATAGTTCCTCAGTTTACAGAAAGAGAAGCCTTTATGGAAATAATCATCTCTTTGGGACATACGCAGCAGTATACCATGCGATAACTGTCATTTGCCGTAATCTTGTCCATGGAAACCGATTATTGCAACATCAAAAGTCGCTTTGTTTGGTTACAACTCCTTTGATTGCAATTCGAGAAGTATCAGAAAGATGTATTGAACATACCTGCCTTCTTTGGCACAAATATTTTGAATTACATAAAAGTACTTAATATGTACAGCGCATAATAATAAGATACAGAAAAAGTAACACTCGTCAAATACTTGAATATACCATACAAGGTTTTTATATTGTCTTTGACAAAGTCCGTTGTAACCATGAGCAGTCTGTAAATAGACGGAGTCAATAGCCTAATTTGATTCCTGCTTTGTATATTTATATCTGTAGGAAAACCTTCATCGAAATGTAAGAAATGGTTATTTCTATCAGTAAAGTAAGTTACAAACACAAACACAACAACGCTAAAAGCTACAGTCCCTTCATATGGCGAAATGAACTCTTCTGCCAGCAGATTTCCTGGCTAGTTGAGGTAAAGGAGCTCTGGATGACTGTCGCATGGTGGGCATGGTGTTTTGTCTGTAGAGTCCGTACCCAGTGAACTCATTCTCCTGGAAGTAACTCTTCCAGGTCTCCCCTCCACTTACTGTCTCATAGGCACTTTTCTTCTTCAGTATAGACTTGGGTTTTCGAGTGGTGGCACTTCTAAACCTAGGTTCCATGATGATGTGTTCACCGGATTTCATTTCGGAGCTGGACGGAGCAGTAGCGGAGCGGTCCCCATTCAGATACCGATCCCAGTCAGTATCTTGCTTCCTGGAGTTCCACGGACTGAGGGGAATCAGGAGGGATCGGGGACTATCTGGAGTTCTCAGCTTCGTTGCTAAGGATGGGTTAGATGATGAGGATGATGAAGTAGTATTGTTACCCAAAGTTAACTCGTCGAGTTTGTTCTGTAAATTTGCTGTGGATTTCTCCAGGCTGCCATACCCATTAGATATACCGGAGTTTGGCCTCGAAAGACCGAGTCCATGATTATAACTCTCGTAACTGTGAGGTTTGGTACTTCCATAGTGATCTTGCCTTGAAGAATTGCTGTTTAAGTGCTCTCTTGGCTCCGAAGTACTTCTGTAGGAAAAGTGATTCTGCCCATTGCTCATAGAGTGATTGGGTTCTTTACCTATTGAATTTATGTGCGAATCTCTCAGGCTATATGGTATAATACTGTTTGCAGTGCTTACATTTTGTCTATCATTCCCCCAGCTATCCAGTTTATCCTTGACAGTTCTGCTGGACACTGGACTGTATGGGATCACTGTTGAATCAATAGTGGATGACGGTCCATGGTATGAGTTGGACCTATGGAGGGATGTGTTTTTAACAGCAACAGGGGATGAGTACAGGGCAGTAGAGACAGTGGTTGTTGGTCTACCTATAGAAGTATCTGGGTAAAGTTCATATCCCCGCGTCGTAGACGGTTCTGTTATGTAGGTAGTTCCAGATAGACTGTGAGTTGTAGCTGGCTTCACTGATCTCCAAGAGGGACTTCCTGATTCTTTTTGAGATTCCAAGTTAGAAATACTGTTTACTGAGTAGTTGTGCTGGTTCCACGGGGGAACTGTGGATTTGACTGTGGTCGTGTAGTTAGTTTTGTAAGATGGCGTTGTAGATTCATTTGTACTGTACAACTCTGGGGTGTAGGTTGAAGTAGATTTATTGTTATTTAGATTGGTTGGATCAGTGTACGTGTACAACACAGTTTTCATATCATTCTTGTTATTGTTGTTGTTTCCTGATAACAGACTTTTTCTCACCTCAGACGCAAACGGATATGAGCCTTTATCAGAGAATGTAATATTTGTAATATTACTTGATTCTGGTTGCCTGCCATATGACAGCGTTCCATTTGAACCGAAAATGTCAGAATCATGATTGTCAGAAGAGCTTGACTTCCTGTGCAGCCATGGGGATGATGGCGTTGTCAAGGTAACGGGTGAGTAATGACTGTTTGGCAGACTTGACCATCTTCCGTAGTCACCGTTGCTGGTATGGGAAGGAAATCCAATGTGTGTTATGGGCGGAGGATGCCAAGTAGTTAAACTCATTGTCAAGTGTTGTTTATGCACAAATATATGATAATCTAAGTGTTGAGATCACAATATTTGATTATGTCTGTCAGGAAATTGACGTAATCTTGTGTGCAGAACAAGATATTTTCGCAAAAGTTTAATTTATGATTTTCCTTCCTTTAGTATGATTATATCAATAGTTTAAAAAGTTCAACGTTTTATTCCACTTTATCCATTCAAGGACATAACTTTGTATGTCCCACTGTCGTTCAATTGATGCAAGTGCAAGTTTCGAAATTAAACTGAAATGTATCAGGTCGGGCACAGGTTGGGTATTCCTTATTCCTATCACGTCGAGATATCCAATACAGACACTACTGTACAACACTTTTCAATTTATTAAATAAATACTTGTTCCTTGTTTGTTCAATTGACTATAAAACCGTCTTGTTTGTCATGTCCCCTCAAATCCCTGATATGAAGATTTCAACAAATAAGGTCACTTGATCCAAATCACACATGAAATAAATCCCTCGGCCACTGAATGCTCTGCGATCGAGATCTAAAACGAAACGAAAATATTGAGACAAATTAACATTTAGATCTGCAAAATACTTTCCAATTTATGTAGAATATTTTACAGTGAGAAAATATACACATGAAAAAGGTTGCTTCACAAATGCATCAGATGGAATCGAAAGCGAACTCCAGCACGTCATGAATCCGAAATGCTGCAATTGAATCCAGTACGTTCACGTTTTTGTTACAGTACTGTACATTTGCTTCACCTTCGTGCTCTGTCTGAGGACTGTAACAATTCTGTCATAGTACCTGAGGAAAATGGTTCAAGGTCATTTGACTTATGGGACGCTTTAACAAAAAATGTACTCATTTCTAAGTAAATAGATCTTAATTTTGAAACTTCAAATAATAACCCCGAGGTTAAGGTTATAAAAACAGTGCGGATCCCTAGGCTAGTGGCCAGTCGCATTAACACAGCTATTGCTAAATATATGGTGCTGTCTGATAAAAATGTGACCCCGATGTTGTTCTGTCAGACAAGGTCAACATCAAAGAATCTAAACGGAACATCAGTAATTAATAACAATGTAAGATTTAAACTATGATTTAATTAATTGCATGTGTATGTGTCATTACAAGAACAACAGAACAAAAACTCTATTTGAGTTTTTGCACCACAGAAAGAACATCAAACACAGGGATTTATTGAAGTTTTGAAAAATAAATCGCTCTGTTATGGAGTTGTGCGCAAAAGGTAAATCTGTCAGTCTGTGCTGTCCTGCGAAGTCCACAGTACAAAAAATTAGTAAACGATGAGTCTAAGTCTAGTATGCTGACTGTAATAGTTGTACGCATGCGCACCCTGTGTAGACCCAGACCCTGTGTAACCAGACTTACAGTCAACAATAATACTATTTGATAATACTACCTGATGGAAAACCGTTCTAGAGTGCCGCCGATAACGGATAATGTACGCGGTATAGGCTATATATTTGTTTTTGTCATTTTGCAACAAAAACTTTCAAACAGAAAGTGCCGCTAATTTCTTTTTTTATGAATTAACCTCATTTTAAGTGTATTTCGATCACCTACAGATTTTGTCTACACTTCTTTGAATACACATATCGATTAGAAACTAATGTTGCTCATGTTAAATGTAGTAAATACAAAAATTCATTTATCAGTCTTTCTACTGTACACTGTTCAATAATTGAACACAAACTGCGGAACTAAGATATATACGCTAGCTGAGTATATCGACTATCATCTCCATCAAACCAAAGACCTTGTTCTTGCATTTCTATTCAACATTTCGTCAAAAACTTGAGGCACTTACCGTAAGAGTCGAAAATGTCAACGTTATTCACAATCGTTTTACTTTATAATGAGCTACTAAGTTTTGGTTTAATCCACAATATTACCTGATGATGTACCTGGCCAACTCAATCTGCCAATACCTTCAGCTGGTTCGACTTGCTTTTTCTATTGACATCAGTGGCAGTGGCAATAAATAGGATTCTATCTGCGCCCTATCTCTATTATTTCCATGAATTGTTCGGTGCAATATAAATATACGATAATGGATGGGGGCTCCCGAAATGTATTTTCTAGTTGTTTTGTCTCCTTGTGTTGTTTATAAACAAACAAATGTTATTCATAATGATTCATCATTAGGTAAATAAATAGGCTGCTGTATATTGTCTTTGACATTTAACGTAGAGTGAGTCATTGAGAAGTTGTAGCTCTTTATCAATGGAATAAATCAGGGGTTCTCCTGTATAACATTTCAAAGTATTTCAGGAATTCACCTTTTGATTTGAAACTGTTGCTCTAATTCAAATGAACAATTAAATGATAATAATACAGAACCTTTTAAAATAATCTTCTGACAACATATTTTAATGTATGTACCTTTGAGAGAGAAATAACCGAGCAAATAACTAAACTAACTAATTCACGCATTTACATAAAGGGAAAAAGGAGATATTTACAAACCCACCTGATTTAGATTTATTACCACCCTGTAAGTTAAATATTTCCTAGCTTTTACCTCTCAATATCGTTTCACAGACAACTGACACAGACCACAAATGAGATCTCTTCCTCTGAAAGGTCATTTCATTTCTATATTCAAGCTCTTGAGCTGTTTGTACAAAACGAAAAACCAATTCAAATAGCAAAACAAGCTGCTTAATATCAATAAGGGAGAGAGAGGGAGGGCTGTTGAACTATGGTTGACTCTTTTTGGAAGTAAGCCATGACAAATCCGCACTTGATCGCTGTTTGGTATCTGAACTTCTAGCCAGAAAACCACACTAATCTGATCCACTTTCATATTTGCAAAGTTGAATGACCTTATCGTGTGGTATTGTCGCCAGTGTAAACTATTCCGTGCGCCCAAAACGTTATCATAGTAGGTTACTCATGAGAGCGGCGAATGGAAAACTACGTATCCTGCATGGCATGCATGTAAATTGATTTTACATAAAAAATTTATGAATAATACAAATGCTCACTAGTCTAGTTGCTACGTTAACATGTTCAGGTCCTACTAACGGTCCGTCATTTCTTTATTTTTATGTGACAGTTGGCAAAGTTGTGCAAATGATGTAAAGAAGGCACACCTTCTACCATAATTATCTGGATCCACTACTGTTCATCAAACTTGGGCAACAATAAAACTCTTCTGTCCGTGTTTTAAGAACCTCGTTTTTGTCATCTTTCATCACTTGGTGGATCGTTGAAGTCCTCGCCCTCGTCTTATCATGAAAACATGACTTAAAAAGACCGACAATTCATCAACTCGTCGTTGTTCAAAATGTACCTTTTTGCTTAAGTTAAGGATGTAATCAATACTGCAAATTAAGTTGTTAATAATATATGAACAAAACCTTATGGTATTTCTTCAGGACCATTTGGTATTGACAAACCATCAAATTAGCATATCCATTATGCGAAGCCAGTCGTGATCATGTAATGATTCTGTTTCATTTACTTTCACTTGAATGATTAGTCAATGTAATATTTAAAACCTATTGTATAATCATGTTGCTGCATAGCTACAGATCAATACAGAAGATATTAATTCTGGAAGAAAACTATCCCATTGTGACATGAATAAAATATTAATAATGAATAGTCTACATTTCTATAACATACCTTTTTCTCTGACCAACCTTACCAGGTTAAACTCCAAGTCACTTAGCAATCTAGCACTGTGATAGACCAGAGAAACGTCAAACCTGTCAGACTTTTAAAGCAGAGAACTATAAATACGCACCTGTGGTTTCAAACATGTTATTATTTTCACGGTAACTAGGATGGAAATAAAAGGCTTGAACTACATCCTGGATGCCTGGAATAATTCATGTTAATCGAATGTGCTAAAGTAGCGAGTCTCGGTATGTATATACATGTACATGTCTCAGTACCGCAGGAGGTAACATATCAAAAATAGTATATTTCATTGGTAGCTGTTTCACATGTACTTGGCAATCATTTATTCATTCATTCGCTTTTTACATAACATCAAACACTGAAGTGTAGTATTAGCCACAACAACAGAGATAAATAACCAATGAGCGATTATATTTACCTTATGTGAACAGTTCACATATATTCCCTGAATATGAATAAATATATATACAATTCACTATCAGTTTTGATTAGTCTGAGGTACTTGCTGTTATTAGTGTAAAAGATGAAAGCCTAGAGTGTTGATCTACGTAAGGTGATACATCTTCACACATGACTTATTGTCGTGACTCACACTAAGATACGATCACACATAGCAGCAGAATCGTACATAGTAATTACGAAGCTTTCGTGCATAAAACTTCGTTTTTCGGTTCAATATAATACGCAGGTCTTCTGCTTTTGTTCGGTTATTACTCTATGGGTGTCACTGCAAGCGCGAATGAACTTACTCAATAACAACTTAGTTATTAAAATAATATTCTGCTCGGTATGGGACTGTTATTTCCGAGAGAGCAGAGAGCACCTCGCCATATAAGGAACACGTGAACTAGACTTCATGAACATTTGTGGTTTTGGAAATTTGCCCAATAAATAAATATTCTCTCTCCAGTATGTTCATGTTTATCTCTTTTATTTTCATAAACAAATCAGAATTTTAAAACAAAGCAACGATCATTGAGGCGGTCATGTTTTCATTGGGGTATGAAACGAAAGTCAATTTCCTTACTTTTATTCAGAAACTTTTTACTTTGGTCTGGTTCTAAACCTTGAACCATGTGCACTTTATTTCATGAGTTGGCTGACTCTCAGAAAAGTAATTACAATCATATTGTTATCTTTGAGCAAATAAATGTCTGGCATTTGCTACAGGTAATCCATATGAGTTATTTTTGGATTAATGGTGGATACTTGACATCGATCTCCATAATGTGTTGTTGATATGACAATAAGAAATCAACAATGAAATATCGCTGATACATTGTGAAATCTAGATGTACGTAGTATGACCAAATCATGACTAACTACCGTTCCTGTCATATTCTCAACTTTCAACACTGTCATATTCTCAACTTTCAACACATCTAAATTACTCTTTGATAAAAACAATCGAGTTTAAATAACATGTAACACATTCAACATTTAATTCGTGTATAATTCATCTTGATAACAATAGAAATTAGAGTTCGTCATTTCAGACCAACAACAGCAGCACAGAGTAAATTTCTCCTCTTCCAAAATGAACTTAAGTTTCGTCTTTAGTTGTAATAATACGACATTTTCAATTCATGTCAAATTGTAAAATATTTTTTCTTTTGCTAACAATAGAATTTCACGCCAAGTCTTCAATCGAACAATAATACAGCGAGGACTTCTATTGCTCCCAAAATAAAGAGCTAAAAGGAGAAGTTCGACTTCATTTATGTTTTGGTAGCTAAATACAGAAGGGTCTTACAAAGAAGTCTTACATAAAAGTGAAGACGATGAACAAACATTTGATTTCCTGAATTTCTCGCTGACTGATAGGTTCTTTCCGATTTCTTATGTTGTCATTTAATGTGTGTATTTTTACAGTGCTATTTAGCAACCCTTTTATCAAATTGTTAATCTTCTGAATACACCCTATTTAAAGCTAGCAAAATATTATCATACCTTCTACTTGGTAACCCTTCTATCAAGATGTGAATTTTTTAAATACACACTATAATATAATAGCATTGAGATATTGAATTGGTCCTGGATCATGCTATTTTTGTTTTAAAAAGCCTTAAATTGACATAAGTAGCCAGGATCCTTAGCCAGGGTGGTTCCAGCTGATGGATTTCAGTCACAGGCAGCTGGCTTTGGTGCCTGGATGATCTAGATTGCCCATATATGGTTAGATTTGACCTGGGTC
>JBCAUI010417285.1:0-14231 GCA_038406195.1 Haplosyllis anthogorgicola | reverse complement strand
CGGGATTGAGTTTGGGTTGGAAATGGGGTGTAAATGTTGGGTGGGTGTGACTGGGAGGTGGACACATGGGTGGGGGTGACTCTAGGAGTAAGTGGGTTTTGATTTGGTACATGTGGTAAGTGCTGGAGTGGACTGGGGCAGTTTTACGATTTTGCGGGATAGCAGCCGGGATTGAGTTTGGGTTGGAAATAGGGTGTAAATATTGGGTGGGTGTGACTGGGAGGTGGACACATGGGTGGGGGGTGATTCTAGGAGTAAGTATAATTTGTCTATGGTATATTTTAATTAATACTTGCATTTATTTGAAAAATTATGGCTAAAAACTTTACGGGCCTCAAAATGGCACTTTGCCTTGGCCATTTTTCATGAAACTTATATTTTTGGAATTGGGAGCTCATAAGCTTTCTAATGGTATAGGTGTCATTACAATCTATGCAGGTCTTGTGACATCATTTCTGGCCATTTTTTGGGTGTAAAGTTGGGATTTAGGACCAGTAGACTGCATTAAAATTATTTTCAAATTTATACCATTGCTAGCTTTTGAAATACAGAGGGTGGGGAGGGGTGGGGTGGGGTGGGGTGGTCACTTTTTCTTTGTTCACACTGTCACATTGTGTTCGCATGTTGCTAAGAATGAGGTCAAGTTTATAACGTCATTCGATAGACCTACGATGTTACATTCTGTAAAGGCATTTCATTTTTGAATCTTGCTGTTTTTCTTGTAATTTGTATTTCACACATTTAAAGCCATTTGTATTTTGCAATTAGTATTTGGCACATTTACTTGTAATTAATTTACTTGCAATTCACACTTATTTGTATTTCGCACTTCACACTCAATAAACAAACAATTTGAATTTGAATATTTTTAATGAATATATTTTAAGTTTTATTTATTTACATCATTTTGATTAGGGCATAGTTTTTTTTGGCATTTTTGTTTTAGAATCAATTTGAATTGAAATACAATGATTAATAATTATTTGAACAATTATTTCTGGCAGCAGTGTCTTTTAGCAGCATAAGCTAACCAATCAAGACATTAGGTCATAATTTTCCGTTTTCAATTATTTTTCATATTAAAAATGTGGAGAGTCAGATCCTTTCTTTGGGTGGTCCTTTGCCATGTGGTTTTGTAATCCACTCTGCCATTTAAACCTAGCAGCACAGAGATGACACTTTTCTGGGTACTCATCGGTATGTATAACACTGTGCTGTTTTAACAGCTTCTTTGAGAAGGTTTTATTACAAACTGTACACGAATATACAGTCGATTCCGTGTGACTTTTATAATGCTGATGGCACTCTGGTTTAGTTTTGTAAACCTTTTCACATTGGGGGAATGCACACTTGTAATCGGCTTTATCTTCGTGTACAGTTTGATGTAGAACAAATTCCGACTTGTATGCAAATCCCTTTCCAGATTTTAAGCACACAAACTCCAGTGTTTCATGGTTTTTTTGTGCTTCTTCAAAGAGGTTTCACTGGTAAAGGACTTCCCACAACTCCGATCTCTGCACAAGAATTTGTAAATGTTATGATCATCCAAAACATGCCTGTTTAATTCCTTTTGTGTGCAGAATGATTTTGAACACAATGTGCACTTTTTATTGGACCTTTTCTTTTGTCATTGCCTGATTTTGTACTGTTTTTCTTTGATTACTTGGTTTTAGCTTTCTTCTTTGTCTTTGTCTTTTTTTTCTTTTGTTGTTTAGGTTCATTTGGATAAAACTTTGGGGGGTGGAGGAGGCACTTCTTGCTTGTCCACTGGTGTACTGTCTGTTTCTTTGTCCTCTGGGGCGTACACATTTTTGGACTTGACATTTCTCAAATTGTGATTAATAGAACGACATCGACAAGGTTTGTCAATTTGATCTTGAGATGGCACATAATCAGAGTCATCATCAGACTCATTTTTAGCCTTTTTCTTAGGCTGTGGTGTATTTTCCAGGAGAGGTGGAGGCTTAGATTTAGCTGCTTTGGTGGCCTGAAACACTCCCTGACCTAAGTACACTAAAACAAGATCAACATCTTGGGGATAACATTCAGCTGGGTCTCCCCTGTGTGAGTAATAAATCTGCATTTTGCACACTAAAGCAGTTTGGATGTTAAACATCCTCTGAAGAATATAGAGAGTTAATTCATCACCACAGTTCCCCATATTTTCCATCCAATGTAAGTACTCTGTGAGAAACAGTCCTTTCTTTTCTAAATATTTGTTTGCATGTTCTACAATTTTTTTGGGCTGCTTGCGACAATATTCAACAAACCTTTGTCTCACTTCAGACTCATATATGATACATTTGGGATCATAATGTTCAAAGATGTGAAACATCAAGTCATTATATTCTATGCTGCACTCACACTGAAATACAAATTAATTAAATTTCATGTTATGTGGTTTTGATGGTGGTGCAAAAATGGATAGAAAGAGAGACATTTTTGGTCATACAAAGTAAATACTCACCACTTGGAGACTTAAATTGAATTCCTTGAGCCGTTCAGTTGCTTGTCAAATACTTAATGCCTACCTCTCAGGGATTTTGAATAAGTTATCATGAAAATCTTTTAGTGGATTGAGCGGTGCATTTGACACCATGGTTTTACAGCAGCCACAAGCCCGATTTAGGTCAGGGAGAGTGAGGGGGGAGAGGGGACAGAGTACTTCTCAGGTTTGTGATGGTGAAAAGGACTGTATGACCAAGAAGTGGTGGATATTGTATATTGTAAGAAATTTCACGGGTTGCATGACTTCAAGAAGTCAAACTTTAAGTTTAAACTTAAATTAAATGCAGGCAAGTGATCCTGGTGGTCGCTCTTCATCCTAGGACACAGAGCGATCTGCACACTCCCCAACCCTGGCCCCATAGTGCACATTTGTAGTGCACGCTGGTGAGTCAGGATCGCGTTTGAGACTGTTACAACGTATCTGTGAATGATGCTTGCCAGGTTACATGAAGCGTTAAGGGTAATACACGAAGAAATTTCTTCTGCATTTTTCTGAAAAAAACCCCCACAAACGTATTTTTAAACCAAATAATTTGGCATTCCTTTTGGTATCAATAGGACTTGCCAAAGTTTTTCTCACAAGAGCTATATCGGGTACTGCAGAAAATTCCAAAATCAACTAAATTTTCTCCCAAGTTTACACACAAGTAAATTTAGCCAGTTTGATACACGTACGTGCAATAGATTTAGGCTATTTAACTATTTACTCCAGATAATAAAGTATGGGACAAGCAATATGTACATAGCTTTTGTAGTGTATTAGGAACATTTAGTAAACTAGAGGTTTTTCCTAATTAATGCCCTGCCTAATAAGCCTAATTTAGGCAAATTTCATTTCCTATTTCTTGTGTAATTTTACTTATGTAATTTTTGAATATTTCACTTTGACTAGAAATAGTAAATATACTATTGATTGATATAAAGAATATCAATAATTTGTTTGTTATCAACTTTTTGAAATACACAAAACTAGTTAGATTTCAAGAAATAGTTTATTATAAATATTACGGCCATTAAATTAGCCTAAATTAGCCTAATTTAGGCAGGGAAACTAATTTGGAAAAACCTTGAATATGTCATTTTTCATGACTTAAAAGGACAATATCGCGGAGTGATGGCGTTGCATAAGTTCGAAGAATATAAACCATGAAGACAGCATTTAGACCTTGACGAACATCCATGTAGATCAACATTTGCCATAATAACACCAATAAATATAGCTCAGTTGGCGTGCAACATTGGTTATTATATATAGGAAGTTGTTACGGAAAAAAAAGAAATTTTGAAAGAAACATAAAGAACTAAGACAGAACAAACATGGATGTAAAACTGATCATTCTTTTTTTCACAGGTAAATAAAATAAGTGATTGAAAACAATTACTTGTTTGGTTACTGTTTTCTTTTTTTTGTGAAATAAATTTAAGCCTCAGTAAAGACGGAATAGGCGTTGTAAATTCTAAAGAGATGTATCATTCAACTTAATTTTATCTGCGCAGTTTAACAATTTCAGGTTAAAATACCGTTGCTGTTCCTGTACAGGAAACTCCCAAAAAAAGCCCACAATATTTGAAGCTCCTGAACTTTTGCACATCATGAAATTCCTATCAATTTTTTAATAATTGAAATCCATGCCAGGCTATTTTGCGAATAATGTCTCAGCGTAAATAAAATTCTATTGACACAAAATTAATAGAAATTTCATGGTCTGTTTGGTAAAAAATCCCAAACGTAAGGTATTGAGCTGAAAGACCTTTTGGCCCATGCAGTTGAATTGAGTCAGAAAAGGCCACATTTAAAAAAAATATTGAGCACAGATTGTAAATTGTAGTCATCCTTAGATGAGCTGGATAAATGCAAATGAAATGACTTATCCTGAAACTCCTATCATTTTGAAATTGAAGACAGCAAAGGAGAGAACGAAATAATTTCACGCTGTGCTTTTTATGTGCTATTGTTTCAAAATGATTGGAATTTCACCCTCAGTAGTAGCCCTGGGATTCCCGGAAAATTACTCAGTTGTATGATAAAACATAATTTGCATTTTAGGATTTGGTGTTCCTCAGCAGATAAATTGCTGTAGTCAAGAAGACGTATGTAATATTTATTTTTGGAACTCTATAAAAACCGTTTAGGAAGCTAAATTAAAAAAATCTCGCAAATATGCACAAATATCTGATTTCCTTTCAACTGAGACATTATCAGGACACGTTTTCATATTTCGACTTCTTGAACTTGTCCTCGAAAAGAATTGATAGAGTAAATAGAAAAATAATAGGAACATTTTCAACTCTTTGTTATTGAGGGACATTTTTTTTTAGATATTTATTCAATGATCAGTGCATATCATGAAATGACTATCATCAATTTCATGCTAAGTTCGTTCAATTGAATTCTTGCTGTGCGCTTAACATTTGATGAAACCCCTAGATAGGACATCACAAAATCAGCACATCTAATTTTATTAACATTAATCAAATGTAAACACAATACTGGTAGACATTTCCAGTTAAAGTTTTATTTATGTGGTAGATAAATGGATGTGAAGATCAGTTTATCACTCGTCTGAACACGACGCGTGCTGAATTCGAAGCTGGAATCATTCCTCGTATGACAGAAGATCAGCTGCGAGTTGTCTGCAGGTAGACCACATTCTCAAACCAGAGAATTTATCACACCAGCGTAGACCTTCACCTTCCAGCAGCCCGCCTGTTTTTAACCTGGTGACGGGGGAGGGAGGCAAGGGGAGGGGAGGGTGGAGGGAGGGGGCGGCAGGGGCAGGGGTTGAGATCGGCTCGACTTCACCATCCCAGCCTACAGTCAGTCACTCCTTTAGACTCTTAAATCCTTTGTTTGAAATAAGCTTCATTAAAATATGACATTTTAAATGAATTACAGGGCCTTTGCTGTCTATTCAGTTTGCCTAAATACATACATTGACGCTTGTTCATCAATTGTTCAGGATACATTAAAAGGAGTAGAAGACACGTTCAATTTCATTTGTAATGCAGGATTTCAAGGTAAGTTTAAAAACTGGTGCTTTAAAAATGGTACTCCATTCAAACATAAATTAAAGAACATCTTTTACTTATCATTTATCAAGTTGTAAGGTAGAATCGACATGGATACCAAACAATTGATACCATCAATTCATTTTGGAAAATTCAATCGCCTGTCTTCAAGACATGGGACATATATAATACTGATAAATATTACCTTATTTACAACACCGTACTGATTTTAGCAACTTAAAAAAAATTTTGACAGCAAAATATTTCTTGGGGGGGGGGATGAAGGGTGCTGAGTGCTGACCTCATGCTGTATTACTGTCGAACACAAGCACGGTGTAAATTATTATTGTTACACTGCAACCCTTGATTTCCCGATATGATTTAATTGCATATTGGTTGCGTAGCAGATCTCAATTTTTCTGTTTTCTGCCCGACGATAAGCGATGATAAGCAATAATATACCAAGATTGGAGGTTGCCTTTTTTCATCACACAAAAAATTATGTGAGAGCATTGGTTTTGATACTTTATTATTTGTATGGTAGTATACATTTTTAAGATGTATGCAGATACCAAAACATCTCAGCATAAAAGCCACAGTAGTCAAACTAATTATCTGCCCAGTACATCAAAGCCTTTTCTGCAACTTATCATCACTTATCGTCGGGCGGAAAACAAAAAAAATGAGATCTGCTACACAACTATTTTCGCAGGAATGGACATGTACAATTCCATGCCATGTCGACCACTGGAACAAAATGAAGGGACATCAATAGACTTTTTATGCTCTGAAGAAACAAAATTTCCATATTGCTCTTCAAGCATAACGAAAAAAAATCAACTACGTCAAGTTGACGCTCTTCACGCCTTGCTTTTCATGAAACACATCCATTTTGTCGTTCCTCCAAAAAAAACCCCCCAAAAACCTTGGTTGTTGACTGCAGTTGTTGTCTTCAAGAATGTTTTCACTGATTTTATTTTTTTTAAATAAACTTAGATCATGCCAGATATGCTGATTGTCTATCAAGTGATGAAGTTGAACCAGGTACAGACCAATGTATCTATACCCTGCAGACTCAGTTACAAAGTCCTTTTATGTCAAGATCTCGAATATGCGCGTGAGTATGAGTTAAACATTTGGATGGGTATGAGTTAAACATTTGGATGAGTATGAGTTAAACATTTGGATGAGTATGAGTTAAACATTTGGATGAGTATGAGTTAAACATTTAGATGAGTATGAGTTAAACATTTAGATGGGTGCTCACGGTGTATCATTGCATGAATACAGGGTAGCGGTAGTGTTATGCAATGAGGACATAAACAAATGTCGAAAATTGTCATCAGTAAGATTTTAAAAATTATTATAAAACGCTTCTAAGGAAATAGACTCCACAGTTTTGCGGTCGCACTCAGTTTTAATTAAAGAATGTGACCATGAAACTTTGGAGCCTTGATATTGGATGTTTTCCTTGAAAGCGTCTTACAAAACAAAAAAAAAGAAAGGTCATAAATTATTTTCACTTTCCATACACTGAATAAGCAATGCCACTCCTTACGTGCTGTAGAAAGTAGCATAAAAGGCAAGCACTCTAAACGTTTTTCTTAATACGTACCTTTTCTAATTTGTCAAATCTTTCTAGTTAGATGTACCAATATACCAATTTCAGTGAAGATACTCTTTTAAGAGCATATGAAATGTAACATTTTTAGAGGGATCACCAATAGACCATGCAAAAGAAAAAAGAAAGAAACAAAAAAAACTTCTAGAGTATTTTGCAATTCAATCAGGAACGTAATTTTATGGCAATTTTACTTGTGGGTCAAACTGGCCTCTTTTAACACTTTTTAAAATTCAGAAATAATAATTAAAATTACAAATAAAAATTACATTAAGTGTATATTTCATAACGAAAAACTTTAAACAAATAAATTTTATCCTAAATTTACCAGATTTTTGAAAAAAAATTCTAATAAATAAAATGATAGAATGGTTCGGTAATGCTTAGTACAAAACTGCTCAAGAATGGAGCATGATATGTCATGATGTAGACGATGTCTAAACAATATCATTTTACGTTATTTGAAAATTTCCCTAATTTGCTTTCAGTATATTAAATGATGCTCTGGATTGTATTGTAAGTGCAACTGCTGCAATATGTGGACTCGACGCAGCAAATCACAGGAGAGTACTTGAAACGCTCGTTATTCAACCACTAGCCGACCAGTTCGCCTGTGAACTTGGTAGGAGACATATTTCTTGCATTGCTTTTGCAGAAGTTTATTGTAAAACGGCTATTCTAAAGTAATACAAGAAAGTTAGATTAAACTGTGCAAATGCAAACTGAGCGAAGACTACAACGCTAATCTTGAACTTCCAACTCTTTATATTGTTAAACATACCTATTCTCAGGGAAGGGACAATTTGAACTGGTAAAACAAGGGTGCAACGCATAAATTAATTGACCAACAGTCTGTAGAATTTCACATAAGTTCTGCAGAAGGTGTTAAGTTGGAAAAATCTGGCACTGACGCGAGTAGGAGACTAAATTCATTAGTTTATCTCCAAAGAAATGGGTAGTTAAAATTTCGTATTGAATTGACACTACAGGAATGAATCAGGAAAGGGTATCAAATAGTTAACGTCTTCACTGCCCGTCAGGTGCTGCCACTAAGGTTGAGCGGCAGAAAATCCTTTACTTTACCACTGCAGTCCAGAGAACATGATTGTAACTATAAAATTGCTTCGTTCCTTACTTCGTTCCTTACTGCTCTCACATTTTCTACTTGTTTCAAGAAAACCAACTCAGGAAATCTTTTGCGCATTGTCCTCCATAAAAAACCGTGCAAAATAGACATGAAGATGTCATCCTTCCTCGTTCCTGCTTAAAACAATTAATATATTATCTTTATGTTATCTTCGCATAGTATCCAGATTGCCATGGACAACTACGACTACTACGACTACTACGACTACTACGACTACGTTTTTTCTGCCACAGTTCACGACCACAACTCGAGTGCTTCCCTTCTTCACCACAAGCACCATTAATCCTTATGGCAACGGGACACGACAAACGGCAGCATTAAAGAAAGGTCAGCTTTCACTTTCACTGTGGCCTGAACTTACACAATGATTTTTTAAACCAATAGCTGGAATAAACTCTCAGAGCAATAATTATGCTGTCCATCATGTGAATTTTTATTGTTCCTTTAAGGAAAGGCCGAGTTCTCTTGTTGTTGCCAAATCGAAACCTGACCTATTATTTCCTGCTATGTAAAATATTTTGAGACAATCAGATCATGAAATTACTATTAAAAGTTAAACGCCCAATAACAATTGAATATCGTGCTGAGATCATTCAATTCAATTGTTACGGGGTGCTTAACTTTAGATAATATGTAATTTCACGATCTGTAACATGAACATGAAGTTTAGTTTCCAAGGGTTGGCTACACTGTTACTAAAAGTACACCAGGTTTCATAACTTCTCTGCACCGTGATAAATTTGCCAGAGAGAAAAAAGAGTAAATGATCATATTCTGTTGGTTATTTTGACAAGCTGTTTAGTCCATTCCTATAAAGTGTCAACGTGCAATGGGAGAACCAATTATAGGTCTTTGTCCAGTCTGTAAATAAGTAAAGAGGTAAAAATATTAAATATTTCAGGAGATGAAGGAGGATTATCAACTGGTGGGATAATCGGAATTGCTGTTGGCGCTTTGGTGCTTCTTGTTGTTATTACCTGCGTGATTTTCTTCCTTGTAAGACCGCGAAATGTGAGTGCCGTTTTCGGTTTCAGTGAACTGAATGCAATTGTAACTTGTTTAGTTCACTCACCTAGTGACAAGTTTAACGACCAGATCATGTCATTACTATCAAAAGTTTAGCGTTCCGCAACAATTGAATTTCATGCTGAGCTCATTCAATTCGATTGTTGCCGGCCGCTAAACTTTTTATAGTAATTCATGAGCTGCGAACCATCCTATTGTGAGAATTTATATTTTAACTTTCGTAGATCGAAATCAATTTTTGTGGGGCTACTGGTACCCTCTTAGTCGTTTCTGACTCTGCCCATAGGTTTCAAATTCAGGGTGGATCTGTCGCTGGTGTGTTGACTCACTTGCGCATTATGATCCCCCGAGTTACTTCTGATTTGCTCAATACCAACGTACTCTGTTTATGAGTGTTAGCGGGCAGCCGGTCACACTTCTCACATACTCATGTGAGATTTTAAATCGTCTCCAGACGATTTCCTGGGTTATGTTGACAATGTGTTTTCTATTGTAACCTTTATTAACTGTGCTTTTGCACAAAAACATGAAAAGACCACACAAGTTTGAGTAGCATATCATCCAGTGTAATATCTTCTATTCGGTAGACCAATAAAATTCAAACTTTTATTTCACGTTCAATTTCGAACAAAATGAGCAATAATGAAAACCAAAATTAATGGCTGGGAATATTCTTTATTTAGGGTAATTCTACAGTGAACTCTTTATTTTATGCGACTCAAAACATGCAGCAAGACGGCAGCTTCTACTGTATTGTTGATATTCTGATGATTTTTCGAGTCGCACTACAGATGCATAACCAGCGGTACACTTTCTTCAAACTAAAATTTCCATATTCGGTAAGTCAACATAATACAGCACACATACTGGCATTAAACCCAACAATTCTGATCCTGATTTTCAATATCATTAGTTAACTTGAAATAACGAAGAAACTTGGGCTCAAATAAATAGCATGGACTGCTACTAGGTCTGAGATCTAATGCTAGAAGAGATTGTGGCATTTGTTTGCAGCGCCTCAGTTAATTGCTTCAGTGAGGTTCAATGAATCTTGAAACCCGTTTGGAGATTACACCCACAGTGTTACTTGGGCAGGGTGTTGGACGTCAAACTCATAATGACTCTGGGTACTTATTCAAAGCCATAATGGACGTCCCATTTACGCATTGTAAAACATTAACTAAAGATTACATAAATATAATCACCATTGTTGTAACTTATCAACCAAATATTCCTTACATCTGTCATTATTTCTACAAAATGGAGACGAGAAGTTACACACATAATTTTCAGATCATTACATATCCATGATTTTTATTTGAATTAAGGTTCAATAACCCAAATGAAATTCAATTGTTGCGGGACATTAAACATTTGGTAGTAATATGATAATCTGGTATGTCTTCTCATTTTTATTTCTAGCAAATATTTATTACTTTTGTGCAAATTGGTCCAGAATTTAGATTATTTTAAAATTGCATCAATCTAGATATTATTATTGACGAAGTTTCCATGTATTGGAAATATTCCTAAATACCGAACCAGTTATTGGAACGCATTGGAATGAAACAGACCAATCCCTTACACACAACTATTTATTTCTACCAGACTACTGGAGATACAAGTGTGTTCTCTTCAGCTGGCAACCAACTGAGAGGTACAGGGATGTGAACAGCTGGAATGCTACTGGCTACATCATGAATATTCATTACTAATTAGATAGTACATGCGGAACGTTTACTGAGATTCCAAAGTCCGGAATGGAATTAAATTAATATTACAACAATTATGAATTAGGATAAGGTACTTGTGTCATTATGGATTTGGCGTTCTACATCCTATGCAATGAAACGTCTACAGATCTTCCTCTTTTTTTGCTTTGCTAAATTAACGACGCCAGGAAATTAGTTTTCTAAATCCTGAGCAACGTTGTCTCATCTTATCTGAATATACCGATTCTCTATGTAAGAAAAAACGGAGCATCAAGAAGTAAGCCCCCCCCCCCCAAAACATTCACAGAATCAATTCTGACTACTACTGAAATATACTCAGAGGTCGAAAGTTTCAACTGATAACATTACGAATCTTGAGAAAACATTTCCTACCGTATGATATTGCAGTCCAGAGAAAATCAAATCAGAATAAAATCCTCAGGGCTGTTGTTTGTAAGAGTTACATGAAAAAATGTGTGCTGTGAAAAAATTCATAGCTAATTTAACGAAACTGTTCCGCACAAGAATAACTTTTATGATGAAATATTTCAAATTGGTAAAACGTATCAATGTAGATTCTTCACTTCCATATTTAGGCATATTTGGATTTCAATCGCTCTTAATTTGAATAAATTTATCTAGAATTACAGTCCAATTTAAAGAATCCAATACAAAACCTTAGTAAATCACCCAACGTAAGAGCCTAAACAGCCTTGGTAGTTTCTGTGGAGCACAATTCTCCAGAGGTGGGTCAGATTAAGTAGCTTTTAATGGCAAATCCATCTATTGATGTCCCGTCCCTGCACCACTACCTGTGGATTCACTTCCCGCGGAGGTTAGGATACAGTCTATCTACTTAGGCTTTTGTCGTTTCACATCTGGTACGGACTGATAAACGATTATTGGCCCACGGGGGCTGACCAAGGTAATGCTTTGCTTTTTATACTACAAGTTCTGCACTGTAGTATTTGGTGTTAAGTAGCAGTACATTTAAGTAGATGGGTGTCACTTGTATCTTTCGTCACTTACACGTTCTTCAGTACACAAAAGTAACGGGTCAAAAGTCACAATACCCCGATAGAGGGCATTCAGCTCAATAAATGCCATTGCCTCCAAACATATAAATAAACATCTCACGATATGCATTATTAATCTGGTTTGTGGTTGTACGATCCCTACTGAGTCAGGAGGGACAACAGTCCATAACATTTACCCGAAGATCGAATATTTTATCAGATGAATCTTTCAAATACATCACGACACATGATTCTCAACACCATAGAATGTTCCCACTCAAGTCAAATAGTGCAGCGGATGATTTCTTTGCCAGTAGGAGAAAAAATTGTTATATTTTGGGATAAGACTGAGAACGAATGACAATTGCATTCGCCTCTTTGAATAAGGGTTGACAGATTCCCTTTTCGTCCATAAAACCAGTAAAGAGATATTTTATTCCTTGTAAAATTCACAAACTGTCAATCCGCTAATTTGAACTGTACTGTCCAATAAAATTCGAAAACTAAGTACCAGTTTGATCAACTGAACCTGGCTGTCGTAGCTTCAGTTCCTACCCGAAACCTCTGAAACCAACTGGTCATAATTTAAGGAAAGTAATAATAAAATTACCAAACTGTCCAAGACCCACTGTTAGCGTCGCAAAAATGAAATAAAATGCCATATAATCAACCTAACAAAAATACCAAAAATTGACATCAGTTACCGGACCCAGTGACCTTAATCTAACACTTTACTAAAGATGTACCTGTGTACCAAAACCAAAGTTTCCAGGTTAAATCATCCAAAACTGAAAACCAGACTAAATAAAACTGACTTACTCATTGCATGAGTAGCCATGTCCCAACTAAAACATTATCCGTATATTTTGTCCGGTGTTTACACAACAAAAATTTTAGTGACCTGATACATGTAAAATTTACATTTTACAAACTTCAGTATCAGTGCATGGAATTAGTATCAGTTTCGAAACATCTAGAACAAAAGAAAGAACACAAGAATTTCAGGCTGTGCTTTTGATGCGCCATTGTTTCCACACTGATACGAATTCCGTGTACTGTTCCCAATAATCAAAATGTTTTACTTTCTGCACAAAGCATTAATTTCTGCCATTGCCAAGGGTACTTGTACTCTTTTATTAATGAAATGAGCCAACATATTAAAGGCAAAATAATGTAAGACGAATTGATTTTAGTCACATCGTTCACATGATTTTAGCGCATCAAAAACACAGCATTATGTCTCTTTAGTTTTGTATGTTTCCAAAATTAGAGAAATTTCAGGGGCTGCAAGTCTGATTCTTTGGTCATAGAAACGTTGATAGAAATTCAAGGAGCAGATTTCAATCAGAAAAAGACATAATGTTCGTTCCAAACATGTACAGTAAATGTAAGGGCAAATATTAGGCCATTTGCGTGCATTATCATATTACAAAATGAATTAAACCGAAACCATTCTATTTCTCTATTGATCCTCAAAGGAATTTATTAAACCCCCTTGGAATTCTACCCATGCCAACCACAATGCAGAACATACAACTTCAAACTCATTCACTTTGATGTTTGCTCTTAAAGCATCGCAGTCAATAAACGTTTCATTGTGTTTCAACTCAACTTTTGATCAAACAATTTAAATGGATTTCCATTAGATGTCATTAAAGTGACAGACAAAGGAGGTCTTTACTTACTCGTGATGTGACAGGCTGTAAATTGCTTTGAAAATTGCAATACTTTACCTGATACATTGGTAATTTGAGTTTATTTATGGTGCCTTAATTTAAACTCCCAGTCCAAAGTGGGGTGCCCAATAGCCCACAAAAGTTGTTTGGACATTGGTCGGAGAGAATAAATAAAAAAAACCCTTCACATTTTAACATAAATTTACAAACAAGAGAAACAAACAAGAGTAAATGAGAAATCATGCCATCGAAATATTCGCCCTGGCTCTGAAACCCAAGAGCAGACTCAACCCAAGTCCAAAATTGGCCCCAAATACTGAACCTCAGTCCACATACTAAATTTAAAAACGAGAAGAATTACCCGGGTAGGCCGGGTAAAATGTCTATCACGCATGTGGGGGGGTCCATCCCCAGACCTCATCCCCATACATCATTACCTTACTTTATGGCCATCATTCATGCCTATACCTCATCCCCATACCTCGTCCTCACCTGGGGGGGGTCCATCCCCAGACC
>JBCAUI010417174.1:0-14231 GCA_038406195.1 Haplosyllis anthogorgicola | reverse complement strand
AATAAAATCACAAAATCCCTGAGTTTTCCCCGATAGTTCATAATATTTCAAAATTCCCTGACTTTTCCCCGACTGGAAAAAGGTCTCCTAATTTTCCCTGATTTCCAGAAGCTGTAGGAACCCTGGTTGCGTTATTGTAGCAACGTGTTCTGTAGTCACTAGTTTGCATTCTTGGAAAGAATGGTGTCACAGACACATCGATTGGTTAATGTTTATAACATCGGAGAAATGCACAAAGACACTTACTTTGAACTTTCAAAATCTTCATCATAATCATCATCATTTCCCACATCTGCAATAAGAGGTAACGAAATCAAGCAACACACTAGTGTGTCTTTTGTGATTACTCAATAAATGTATGCTAAAGTCTAAAGTATTTTCGTTTAATAACTTTCATCTGTGCAAATGAACACATCATACTGATTTACATAAATAAACTATTTCTAAGAATGTGTTCACAAATTTGGAGAGGTCATGCAAAAGATGAGTGTGTGTAGGAAATCACAACTGTATAATTACGAAAAAAAAATTAAACAATTTTAGAAAACGAATCTCAGATCGATACGTCTCATTTTCCATAAAACAAATCATGAAAGAAGTCAATAACAAACAATACCATGTACGATACACATGTAAAGTGGAAAAAGAACAGGCACAAAAACACAGCAAGGTTTTTTAGTTATGTCATAGAAATGAGTAAAAAGTTTCAAAGGTGTATTTTGGAAATGCTGACGATAATATCTCGCGGAGATTTAAAAAAAACCCTAACTAACAGAACTAGGAACAAATAAACAAAAGCAAAACAAAAGTGAAATGCAGTCACTAAAGTCAAAATTAGACAGACGTTTATCTATATCAGCGAGGTCGTCTTTGCTGAGGTCCGGCATACGAGGTGTGGTCGATTCAGTTGCGCCGGCATTCTGATTACCTCCACCTGAAAACATTATTCAAAAATGTTAGATTCACAGCGTAATTCAATAAACCAGAATACTGTCCGCTAAGAATAAACGCATGGAAATGGGGCGATTATTGTTGGCGTCCTGAGGCAATAAATACATACAATAACTGCGATATCATGTAGAGCAATTCAGTTTAACTATTGCCTTTTTTTTTCATTTATTTTCCAATATTTCTTTGCCACTCTTATGCTATAATTTGTTGGCATAAAACATTACAGACGTAAAACTTCGCGACAAATACCTAGAGACGGTAAACCTGCCAGGGAAGACATCGCACTTCCACCACCAGAGGGCTTTGCTTCTGGCTTCGTCGTTGTTGTACTGTAAAATTAAATTACATATCAAAAGAAAAAGGCAAGCATTGACGTTGATAAAATAGTTTAATCTGTTACATCCGACTGTTTAATTTAAATGTGTGGATTACATTTCCCGTTGTCCATGTACTTTGAAATCCGGACTTAATAAAGGAAATCAAACTGCCGAGTAACATCATGGGGATAAAGAAATAAATTCCGAATTTTGTTGATTTTATGAACAATATCAGTGCGTTTCTTTCGCCCCAAAATCGCCGATAATAGCAGGTTTTGAGGCCATCGATGCCATGAATTTTGGCACCCGCTAATAGGAGATGCTATAGATCAGCTTTGTCTTTCTTTGGGATTTGACTAATTTTCAGGGCGAAAGAAATTTCAGGGCGAAAGAAATGCACGGATAGTGTTATGTGCAGTTATCCCCCAACGCTACCAGATCAGCGTTAGGGAATAACTGAACATAACCCTTAACGCATCAATTTCTTGGAACTTAACGCATGTGCGCATTAAGGAATGTGCGTTAAAGTTTATGAAAACGAGCTGACTAAAAGGCGCCCCTCCAACCACCTAAGGGCGCCGGGGCGCCCCCTCCACGGGAAAATCCTGGATCCGCCCCTGTGATTTATACGTATTTGTAAATAAAAAATTGACACGCTCTTGAAATAACTAAAAATTTTATTGACCTTTCTTTCAAATCTCTTGAAGAAGGCTCAATTACAATGATAAAAAAATTTGCGTTTAAAAACATGCATGTATTTGTAAATTTTATTGTAAACGTAACAGAAACAAAAAATAATTTGTTTTAAAAGAGACAATTAATGCGTTGATTTTAAAGCATATATATTAGCATTTAACCAGAATATAACATTGTGCAGATGATTTGAATAAACTGGAAACATGTACATGTATTCAATTATCGGGGGGGGGGGGGCTGTGAATCGTCTGCGAATTTATTCTCTGTTTCGGATTTATCCCTGCCCCCCCCAAAAAAACCCAACGATTTTCAAGATTTTAGACTTTTTAAAATTACTTTACTGCTTAAGACCACCACAGTGCTGATGATTTTAAAATACGTATTTCATCATACAGAAATCGAAGGTCGAGTTAAGACTGGCCCCTTTATTCTGAAGTCACCCATGGAACTTGCAAAAAATAGATCCACCTACATCTATGCATATTCTCCATCCGGGTGGTATACAAAAATAACAATTCCAAACTTGCATTAGGCAGATAAAAGGTTCTTAAGTGTTGAAAAGTGAAATAAATCCGAAGCCGATCCCCCCCCCCCGCCCCATCAATGTGGTCGTTCAGACGAATATGAATTCAAAACTTGAACCCAAACGATCCAAGTAAATATTAAGTAGAATTACAACCTACATGCTTTGACTCAAGCAAATCAACTACGTAACTCCATGAATTAATTATCTTTTACAGAATGATTAACTTCGCAGGCCATCTTGTCTCAGCTTAACATAACGTAATTAAACACCAACGTTATGCAACAGAAATATATTTAATATATACACAGTAGTCATACATGTTGTTACATGTATCATTGATAGCTACTTTAAAATATCAGTTCTGGTGAAAAAAGAACAAGGTAATGCATGAAATACGTTTATCTAACATCTCCTCTGCAATGATACACATGCTTAAAGAAATGCCGGTCAAATACAATACCAGTCGCAGTGATTTAATATTCATAAAGTTCATAAAGCAACGATTTGGTGTGAAAAGGTCTGCATTCTGAAATCTTTGTAATTTACACCAAACGGACCAACTGTTGAATTACAACAACGACTGATAACTGGTAGCTGCATAGACGATTTGACATTTATGAAAAAAAAAAGAAATCCTGATAAACGATATATACACATCATATACATATAGTTTCAAAATATCTCTTCAATATCAAAAACAAGTGAAAAGAAAATGTTCAACAAATTGCATACACTTTATGCATTTGAGACATTTTCTGAAATAATATCCGTGCACGTCTTATAATGGCAAGTTTCATTAAAGCAGTAATGTATATTAATAATATCAATTTAAAAAAATAATGTTGAATGATATAAACAAGATATACATGTAAATTATATATTGATCTGAAATATTGCATGTATGTGTCTCCTTTCATCATGGCAGTGATGTCTACATGTGCAAATCAAATTCAGTAAAATTTTAACTGACTTCAAACTCATTCATATTCAACAACGAACAAGAGACATTTCATATTCAACAGCGAACAAGAGACATACATGATCATCACAAGGACAGACATTTTTGATATCGGTTCACCATTTCAAATAACAAGTGAATAGCATTGGCGGATCTAGGGGGGGCGCAGGAGGCGCGTGCCCCCCCCCCCTACGGGCCAAAATTTCTTCATTTTCATGCAGTTTTTGGGGATTTTTGCGCTAAAATCGGGTAAAAATTGGGGCGCCCCAAGATTGGCGCCCCCCTGTACGAGAAATCCTGGATCCGCCAATGAATAGATAAATATACCGATGACCTGAATTGTATAATGCTCTCGTATTGAAAAGCTTGCTGCAATTAAAATTCTTCTTAAAAGTGTAAGAAATGCATTTAAATACAAACGAATGACTATTGTAGTAAATATAAACTATCGTTGCAGTGTACATTTAAAATCAAAGATATATACAACATGACTGAGTAATGCATTACACAACTACAATACAAATTTAATATTTTTACTTTTAAATTTTATTTTCACAATCCATACTTTTTATTTAACAGAATACAAGCATGACAATAAATGTAGAGGACTGTAATGCTATGACCTTTTTTTTAAACTAATTTTGATTTTTCTCACGACCTCCTTGTCTCTTGTTCTGCAACTTTAATTGTTCTATTTCCTTCATTGCCCTAGCAAACTTGACTCTTAAATCACGCATTTCATCGCGATCTGCTATAACTGAGTCATTTCTGTCTATTTTCTCCTTGAGCAGCTTGGAATTTTCTTCTCGCAATTCTTTGTTCTCCTCCACCAAGTCAATAATTTTTGCATTACATTGCATGTTTTCGCTTTGTAGTCCTTCGTTTTGTTCATTTAACTTGGCTTTCTCTCCTCTTAGCACTTCACAAATCTGACAAAGGGTGCTGCTGCTGATACCAGGTTCTACAAAATACATCAATGTTAAAATATATTACGTTTACAATGAAACATTGACAACTGCAAAAATAATTATACGGAAAGCTGAGGGTATCTTTTAGCTTTTCTTCATTAAAAAGTGGACGAAGAGTTACATAAAGTCATCAAAAACAGACTCCGATTTCAAATTTGGCTGGCTTGTCTTTGAACCTGTAACCCTTTAATTCGACTCTTAAGGAACTTTAGCCTTTTCTCATACAGGGTACGTGCGATTGTGGTGAATCATTAACCGATGATTTTTTTTCAAACTTGTATGTATTAAAATGCTGAATGTGTTAACTTTACGTGCGGCAATAATAAATGCTGTGAAAAGACTTGACTTACTTGTGGCAGAGAACTGACCAATTTCGTTTCTTTCATGCACTGATTCTTGTTCGTCGTCGCTGCCATTATCATCATCCTTGTCACCATCATTGTCACATGGCCCACCTTCCTCTTCTTCAGTAAGACTAAGACCATCATCACCGTTGTATATTTGTACATCTTCCCCTCCTTTTGACCCACCATCGCCACCGTCCTCATCATCACTGCACATATCCACAGACGAATCTGCACCTTGTTCTGACTCACTGTCATCATCTCTCTCCTCTTCTTTTGGAAACTGATGTTTTCCTTTAACAAATTTAACAACATATAAGTCCTCACTATCAATATCAGATATTTCTACCGGCCTATCTTCCTCCTTCTCAGACTCACTATTATAATCTTCTTCTTCATCATCATCGCCGTGTATTTGAACAGGTCCATCTTTCCCTTCTTCTGACTCACAGACATGATCGTCGTCCTCTTTACTATCATTTGTGTTGTTTAATTCCCCTTCTTCAGATTCACTAACTACCACTTGTCTATCAGTTGGTGTCAGAGAGTGCAGATCAGAAATTATGCTTGGGTCTGTGGCATGTACTCTCGGCCGATGGAATATTAAGTTTTCTGATGAGTTAAATGCTGCAGAAGATTGTGTCGCTTCCCTTTGATCAACACTTGACAGTTTGGGAAATTCTGGAGACATTGGTGTATCAGGTATGGCATTGTTATGCACATCGTCGGCAGCATCCTCTTCATGGTCATACCCAGTTGAAAGCGTTGGCCTACCTCTATTAGGTTGGACCTTGACACTTTCAACAGCTCTTTGAACATCTGATCGCCGCATGTGTTGTTTCAATAGCTCAGGTGACATTGGTGTTTCTGGTATTGCTTCGGTACTTCTTACTTCTTCATCGGACGTAGCATGTCTTGATCTGCTGCCAACAGTCGATCCTCCAGCGTCAGATATCCTGCGTCTTGTACTTTGACCAGGAACTTCCCATTCTGTATCAGATGTTGTAGAACGCCTCAATCTAAGTCGAATGTTGCGATTGTGGGAGGATGCAACACTCTTAGCCATAACATACCTTTAAGAGAGAATAAAGCATAAATAATACATACCCTATTTATTCGAATTGAAGCACCCATGTTTTTGGACGGAAAGAAATTTAGTAGGTTTTTGGGGGACAATTATTGACACTTTGTCACATGCTTTTAATATCTTTCATTAAAACTTTTGGGTGACTTTAATGTCCTAACTAATGATGCATTGGTGCTTTGGGTTTTTTTCACAAACACTCACCCCCACAAAATTTGGTCTAAGCAACGGGTGCTTCTATTTGAATAAATACGCTACTATTATTTTGGAATTAGTTAAATTAATCCCTTACAAGTTTCGTTTCGTATGAAAATGTAATACATAAATATTAAAATACGTCTTACCTATTGTATCTACACACCCATAAGCCTTTGACGTCGGCATCTACATTGAGCTGGTAATCCGAGTGTATGTACCATGGTTGATATTCAATCTGTTTTGCTTTCAGTGCTTTCAAATTTAGCAGAATAAGTGAAGACAGGTGCGACTTCTCGAATCCTTTTCGAACCCTTGCCTGACTTTTCATTGTGTTGCAAATTCCAAGCACGGCATACTGGTCACTTGGGCCTAAAAACGGACGGGTAATAAACAATGAATCTTAAATATAACGTTACCGTTATTTATGCTAACAAATAAACGAAAATTAAATGGTTACTCGGAGAGTAATTGCTACCTTCACATACAATGCAACATTTGCTATGACCCTAAATCAAATGAGGTCTCCAGTGACGTCATAATCTGACACCTTTGGTAAGCGTCAAGTGTTAGGATTGCGTCAAAATAATGCAAACTCATCACTTAGCTACCTGTTGTTCAGGTAGCAATAATCCACTTTATTTGAATTGCGAATACCTGTGTATGCTGATAACATGTTTGGAGAACACGTGCTGTAAGGGTCATACGCTACAGCTGGCGGTGTTAGGCTGTTATCAAACTGTGCTTCCATGGCCTTCAGAACGTCAAACAGGGGAATATTTCTTACTGCAAGACTTTGTGTTGCACAGTTCCTCACCAAAGCTTCGTTCTCGTTTGTCTGGATTACACACTGAAATATCATGAAAACGTTATAGCTGATACACGGTTTAAAATCATTCCCAGATGAAATTTCCTGATACTTCAACGACTTTCCTCGAATTTTAAATCATTTTTGTTGGTTACGTTTGATTGCAATTTCAAATAGCTCGCGAGTAGTGTGTTTACATTCGATTGTATCTATGGCGAGCTCTCCTTTAGCTCGTTTGCAACCCCTACTCCAAATTTTATTTTACATATATTCTATTAAACAGTGCATATACATTCGACTGGGAATTGTAAAACTAGCTCGCCAAACAACTTGCCGAAATTGCCAATCAAATATGACAATTCATGAGATATAACGCGTTACATTCTTAAAGGGACCTTGCACACATAATCGGATAATTGCAGCTTATGAACTCTGGTTATTTGCATTGCTACAAATGTAGGAATAAGTAAGTAACATTGTGACTGTTATGTCCGGTTTACAAAGTCAGTAATGTTCTACGAATTCGAAAATTACCGAATTCTGAAATTTAAAAAAAAATCTCAGGATTTTTCCCAATATCATGCTACCTTGCAAAATTTCCTAACTCAAAAAAAGTTTAATTTCTAGCTTTCCACAGCTGTTGCAAATCCTGTGAAAATCTGCCCTAAAGCCAATCTGATGCCAAATTCATACTCAACTGACCTTTAGTTCGCAAGAATTAGTTTTGTACTTACTGTGTAAACATATGGAATATTATCATCAATGACGAAGATCCTGTCCAGTCCTAGGGACAAAGCAAATTCTTGAATAAACTTCCTGCACAAGCCGGCATCTCCGTTTGAAATGCCTCCAGTTGCCTCCGGCCGTTTGACAATAGCATGCGTTGAACGCCACTGTTGTTTATATTCTTCGAACTCATCCTCATTTACCACCAGAACATGTATGTACGGGACAGTAGTAAGCTGTCGTGTTGATGCATCAACCATTGTGTGACGTAGATTCAGATAACCTTTACGGCATCTGCCGTGCATAACAGCTGTGAAAATCCATGTGTGGAGTTTGGCTCCACTGCTTATGTCTGGAGTGAATCTGCTAACTGTTGGTGTTTGCAGTCTGTCGTGAACATCCTCAAAGTACTCGTGGTTAGGTACCGATATCTCGACAGTTTTACCGTTTAAGTTGTACTGTATTGCCCTGGCCGTCGAATACTGCAAGTTTTTACATTCCTGACAGTTGCCTGCTGAATGTCTTGCAGTATGTGCAAGATAATGACTATCCTTTAGGGTGCTACCACCTACTGCAATCCTCGTTAAGTGTGTGTTGTCAGACTGTTGATTAGCAGAAAACGGTGGAACACAGTTGTGTTCAAATGGTATGGATCTAGCTTCCACTAGTCTTTTAGGAAGAGGAGGTCCTGACAGCATGTCCCTCCAATAAGGGAGCTTCCACGTGTGTACGTCAGTAGTAATTTCCAGATCTTGGTTTGCCTCCATTTCTGGTTCTTCGAATACAATTTCTTCTTCATCCGTGTCCTCTTGTGTCTCCACACTGTTTATTAGTTTCCGAAGCACTGATATCAGCTAAACATAAAGATTTTTTCATTTGCTTCAGTTTAGTCGTACAAATGTGGTATGTGGTCACGGCTAAATTACTAGGAATGTAGTTTCGTTTGTTTTACTTACACTTTGTTGCCCACATTAATTTATGAGTCAAATGCTTTATAATATTCTGTAATGACTAGACATGCAAAGATAACATACCCTGAGATAAACTCCCGTCTTTCCTATCTGCGGCTCAGCCTCAAGCAAGATTCTGTTGTGATGCTTACTCTTTGACACATTGTCGAAGTCAAAGCTGGTGACATCTGGGTCCACGTCACAACCACTCCACTTACAGTGGTTGTCCAATGGGATCATACCGCTACCTGTCCATAGATAAACTGTACTGTGTCAAGATACCATCAGCGAAATGTTTAATTGGGACGCCTAAATCAAGATGGATGGATATTTATTTCTATTTCACATAATTCATTTTACTTAATGTCTCTACATTTTAGGTGATAATAAGAGGATAGATCTAATGCAATGGGCTTTTTGGAGGTCAAAACTTTACAATACATAACAAAACAATAACTAATCAATAAATGGCGATTTTACGTTTAACAACATGACGCTCTTTTGCTCCTTGATACACTGAAAATATGGCACTGCATAAAATTACTTTACGTTTAATAAATGTGTAAACAAATCAATCTCTTTTAGTTTTGCTCAAAAAGATTTTTTTTTTTTTAAACTGTGGACCGAGGTTTAAAATTTCATAGCATACCTTGCATGCCGTTTGCTTGTCCATTGTCGTCAGGTGGCACTATAAACGGACCATGAAAAACAGCCTGGTTATCTAGACTGGCCTTTAATATATTGTAGAGACCTGAACCCAGCAAGGCAGTCGGAACCTTCTCTCTTTCCTTTACATAACGACACATACGACCAAGATCTTGGGTAATGACTGCAAAATTCTCAGGCTGAAATGATTTAAATTTTATAGATTTACCAAATTGACAAAAAGTAAAACAAAGAAATCAACACGCAAGACATCAACATGCAAATACTCAAGTTTTATACTAATTAACAATTCTTTCTGACAATAAAATTAATGTACCTTTTTGGCCGTTGTGATTCTCAGGTCTAGGGTCGTAAACGTGTCTGGGAACGTATCTCCCAATCTGCCTTTCTTTAACAGGATAAGAAGACCAGACAAATTCCTCATATCTTCGTACTGACGAACCTGGGTCCAAGATATATATATATTTAACTCACTGAAATATTACACGTTAGTGTTAAATATCCCTATCCACAGGTAAACATAACTGAAACTATATATGTATAACTTACCTTTCTATGTTTGTGTTTTCCTCTGCAAATATCACTTGTACATCTCAATTGAAATCCAGAAGTTACATACTGTTCACACTTACATCTCTGTCCGTTTTCATGCCTGTACAACGAAAAGATTCCAAACGCAACCCATTAACTGGTTGCTGTTTCTGAAAAGAATGGTGACCATGGGAACTGCAACATTGGCATGGGCTAATGAGATCAGGTATAGAGCATCAGATTAATTAAGATTCATTGACATGTAAGTAAAGATAACTGCATAAACTACAATCACAAATAAAACTGAATTGAGGGAAATTTTGATTATATCGTTTGAAAGTAGTAGTTCATTTTAAATAGCTCTTGCAATATTATTAGACATACCTAAATTCACACTGTTCTGGTTGTAACTTTCGTCGGACACGAAACAACGGCTCCGTTCCGTGACACTCTTTGTTCACAGATGTGATGTCGAAGGTGCCATAGTCTCTCAAAACTTCAAATGTGTAATCCAGCCTTTCTTGTGCCACCTTCCGTGCTATACAAACTGTCTTATACAATCTGTTGCCGTCTTGAATTCCCAGTACCTTCACAATTTTCAACTGACCTTTTACATTGCCGCTTTGCTCTCTCCGAAACGGGTGGATCAGATCACTGGCAAATTTACAAGACTCATCTTGCTCTAGCACATGTTCGACTTCAAAATAATCGTAAAATTCTTCCTTGAAAGTTTTGTTCAGGAGTTCCTTCTTCTTTTGTGCATCTTTCATGCCGTCTCCAAATGACAACATTTCCCTTCTCGCAGCGATGAGCTCAAACTTATCCATATGCAAAATGCATAGGGCAAGGGCTTGCCATACTCTATTGACGTACGACTTGTGCCTGTCTCGTCCCGGCAGTCTTTCATGTAAACACTCGCTTAGTTCTTTTCTGGCTGTATTGGCATAAAACTGCTTTACTGCTCTGAAGATTTCTGGTCGGATTGGAAAGTAATCTTGTGATTGCCTCTGGCCGATGCTTAGTTCCTTTTCTAAGCGTCCTGTCAGAAGAGAGTGAGAATTCGTATACCGTTCTTGATACTTGTGCAGTCCCATATCAAGACATTCATCGAAGGAGTTAAACTCCATGCTCTGCTCAAGGAGTTCAACGTTTTCAACCACCAAGATCCAATATGCCAAAACAGCAGCATAAACATCAGTAAGTGATGACGCTGAAAGGTCATTGCCATGCACCGTAACCCAAGAAGAGTTGTTAGGTAAAGCTCGGACATGCTTGCAAATATCCTGTAAATGACCAAATGAAAACATGCTTCAGTTCATAATGTTAGCTTAAAATTTATGTAACACTTTTTTCTGTTAATAAAAGGCATTAGGCATCATACAAAAATGTTCTCATAACATTGCTGTCACTCTTTTCACAATCACAAATCGTAAAACAAAAATTACCTCAAAGACAGAATCATGTCGTAGTCTGTGCTGGTTCCTATCTTCAAATCTCATGGAGTTAAACATAGTATTTAACGAGACATAACCTGCATTTGGTTTGGTATCACACACGTTTCTACAAATAAATAGAATAGTATTCAACGTACTGAAATTGTAAATATCTTCAAAGGTATGCCTATCAGTACTACTTTGGGACTTACTGCGACATATATCTAAAGATAACACAGCACCAGTCTTGTGTGACGAAAAGTTGTCCCCTCCCCCCAGTAGTGATATGACAAATCAGAATTGCATTCAGAATGCAATGTTTGGAAATTTACTTATACAGTAGCACCACAAAACATGACAAATATAACATGTTCATAAAACTGGTACCTCAAATATTACATTATCTCTTTCATAGCTCATAAACATATGGTAATTATTATGAAACATGGTTAAAGTGGCCTCAATTATGTTACAATATTAAGTTAAGTATTAGAATAGTATCCACCATAACACCTCCCATCGGAGTACAACTTCCTGAAGGACAAGACGTTTATTTGAGACATGTGAACTGAGAAACATGCAGGATAGATATTTAAAAGTGGGTAACTTACCTTCTGGTATCAATAAAGAAGCTGTGTGATGTAGAAGATGGAATCAAACTTGTCACTGTGTATTCGTCAGCGTTGTCTCTCATGCCAAGTTCCAGTTTGCCTGTATTGAATCGAACACTTTTGCGGGTACTTTGACCGAGAGAACTTGTGAGCTTAGACATCACACCTTCAAGTTGGAAAATATCTTCTCCATACTCTAAGAGCATTCTAAATGATCCGTCTATATCTTCTGCTGGCCTATGCTTGCGTAGGTTTAAACACTCAACTTTCAGTCGAGATCTGCCAAAGTCGTCTTTATGATCATGCACCACTAACTGCCATTTCTTATCTACTGTGTGTATTGTTACAACACCATCCTCTCCTTGGAATAAGAACTCGGTTGCTTCTTCCTCAACGTCAGTTGATGTGATTGCTTCGAATGTTTTGTAGGACTCGGTTCTGAACGAAAGCCATCTCATTCTGTCTGCAGGAACTTGTATTCGCAGAACAACACCATTTGCAGATGCTATTCTCCTCATCAGTTGTTCACTCCATTTCACGTGATGAAGCTTCACTGGTAAACTGTACTCAACCGTTACATCCTTCCTGTCCACGTACAGCTTGTGGGAGCCACGTCCACCACAACTTACGTTCTTTAGTTTCCTCCCAGTCTCTGTTAACTTTTTGTCGTCACATTCTTCAGGAGTTGGATCGTCACTAACTTGTGCATTGATAGGTCTGGCAACAACTGTGTGTGGTATTCGACTTCTCCTTGTCAGTAAGTTGAATGGAGTTGCAGTCACCTGGAAAAGTTAATACACACATAGTTAGAACATTACTGTGTGCATGAACATACTGGGTATTTTCATAATGGGTATGCCTTAAAGTACTTCATTCTTGTAGAATTGTTGAATTAAGGCAATTTTATGACATGTACACGCACACGTATCTGGTACATTTTATAGTTTTTTATTCACACACACTGGTTACTTACCTGCAGTACTACAACATTAGGATGTTTTTCTGCATCCCAGCTGTTCACAACTGTGTTATTTGCTGCTTCTTCTTTCTTTTGTGTGGTTTCTTTCGTAATGGCAGAGTGTGCTTCATCGGCAACTATCAGGTACAAAGTATCTTGATTTCTTTTTACTTCTTCCACAAGCTTTTTGTGAACTTTTTCGATATTTTCCACGGAAAATTTCCACACTTTCTTCTGAGCTTTTCTGTAAATTGTATCAGCATCCAGATTATATATGGATCGTGGGAAACATTCAGTCCCAGCATCGCACAGTCTGCTGATGGTTTGTTCTTCTAACATTTTACTTTTTGCAGTGTAAATTACAAACTCGAATTTCTGGTAGGCACTTAAGTATCTTAGTGACTGGGGATTGCGGAAGATGATTTCCTCCATTCTCTCCTTCAGAACTGCTGCCATTTCTATCTGTTCTGGATGATAACAAGGTTCTTCCTCTTTTGCTTCAGTAGACTGGCCTTGTACGTTGTCAACCGTGAACTGGTCTTCTTCACATGGCGTAAGATCTGTTTCCTCACGATCTGCTTCAATTCTGGGGTAACCACCTAGCATTTCTGTATCACTTGGATTCGTAACAATAATCCGGTAGTCTGTGTGTAAAGCTTGTCTGCTTGTACTGGGTACTGCTTCATCATCATGGAAACTTCTCGATGACAGGTTTCTGCACACTGTGGCATCTTGACCCACATCTCTATCATCTATACCACATCTGAGTCTCTTTTGGTAGGGAATGTGTGTTCTTGCATGGTCCTGTTCTGTAGACCGTTCACTGTAACTTCTTTTGCTTCCCTACAATTGTTCAATATGTTATTTAAGAAATCAAAGGGGCGATTATTTCATAATGATATCATAATGATATCAAACATTTGTAAATAGTCTGAACAATTGTTACATTCATTTAAAATGTGTTTCCTGAAAGTTAGGACATTGTATAATCCGTGAATTTGTGGTTGATAATGATTTTGCATAATACAATATTAAAGAAATGTTTGCACAACATGTTAGGAACAAAAAGTGCATAACTTTTTTGATGGTAAAACTTCCCTAAATCATTCAAAAAAGGGGTGCACCATAAATCAGCCATGCACCTCATTTTGACAATACACGGTATTGGATCTATTCAGTTGGTGACCTGAATGAAAATGAAAATCTTTCATCCTATAAACTATAAAGGGGAATATGGCGAACTAAGAAACCGATGGAATGAAAAGTAAATGGTCTGGGAAAGATTCTAAAATTTCTGTGAACTTACACTTCTATTGTTGCTGGTTCTTCTTTCGTCAAATCCCTCCGACATTCTTGTTGGACTCCTGTATTCTAAAAATGAAATTAATAAGCTTTATACTTGTGTAGGCTTTGGAAAGAATCTAGTGTTATCATGTGATAATCTAATAAAGTAACGAGAGGAATTACCCGGGAAAGCCGGGTAAATAGTCTATAACGTGGCCTACCACG
>JBCAUI010417063.1:0-14232 GCA_038406195.1 Haplosyllis anthogorgicola | reverse complement strand
AACGTTATGGAACTAATATTAAGCTTTCGCTTGCTCTGTGCATTCACTCCGCCTCACCACCGATTGATGCTACTCGATAGACGTTTATTACCGCTATCATCTATAATCGAGATATTATTCAATAAAGAACAGCATTCACATCTACAAATCACTGTCTTGCTAGTCCTCTTTGTTCAGTGCGTTGCAACACTGAGAACATTCGTCACGACACATATCGCCCGGTTGACGTCTGACAATACTATTCAATTTAAATAGCAAAATTCCCTTGTGCCATTTCCTTGCGCGTGTCATTAAATCATTAAAATATCGTGAGGGTAAAATTTAACCGTTTTTTGACAAATAAGGAAACTATGATTCTCATATAAATGCGGAAATATCGTTAAAATTTATATGAGACAATAATATCATGAATCATTATTCACAAAAAAAGCTTCCTGCCAGAAAGGAAACGAATGGTTCTCGCCTGGGAAGGGAGATGTTCCAAGTTCCAGTCCAGATGCATACTTTTTTGAAAAAAACTGTAGTAAAAAGTCTGTTATCAATCAGAACTACCATCATATCTAGACCCCTAATGATTCGCTACGATAATCCAAAGATGAAAGATTAACTAGTTTTACTTAAAAAGTTATTTTACAAAGAAAATATACGCCTAACTCCCTTCTTTTCTTCACCTCATGTGTTGTAAATACAATAAAAGTGAGAGGTAACATTTGAAATGACATAACATACAGAGAGTTTCTTTTCTACTATTTAATGGGCACTTTCAACAAAGAACACTCCACCTTTTGATGTATAAGAAACTGATCCATGACCCACAGGTGAACCCTTGGTGAAATATCTGCCACGATGTCCGTAAAATATTATCAGTGTGAGTAAAATTACAAAATCATACTTCTCCATATTTGATGTAGATTATTTTGTCATTCAAATAAACAAGTTTTCTTTAAATATTTTGTAGTTCACAAAGATGCATTTGTAACGTTTTGTGGTAAAAATATCTTCCTCATCAAAAATATTTTAAATTCCCCATTAAGTGTCACTTTTTAAAAAGTTCCTAACTTATTTATTTACTGTACGAGTAAATTTTCTGATCACACATCAGTGAACACAAAATGGTTTTGAGAGGATGCCATTGTTGCACAGTGGATTGGGAGGGTAAAGTCCAAGGATGGGAAGCCATGAGGATACTATTTTGAAAAGGAAAGCAACTCAGATCAATGCCATCTTCAAATGGTCAAATTCTCTTCATATATTTCTGTTCACAAAGATACATTGTTACAATTTGTGGTAAAAACAACTTCGGCATCATAGTATAAATCCACGATAAAAGTCACCTTTTTTTAAATACTCCCAACTGGATTTGTGATTTTACGCTGTAAATTTCATCTTCATACATCAGTGAACATACGACGGTTTTGAGAGGATGCATTTTGTTGCACAACCTTGAGAGGGTGAATGGGAGCGTGAAATCCAAGGATGAAGCAGTACACGGAATTTGTATCAGTTTCGAAACATCCAGAACAAAAGAGAGGACATAAGAATTTCACGCTGTGCTTTTGATGCGCCATTGTTTCCAAACTGATACAAATTCCGTGTACTGAAGCCGCAAGACATCAAACATTCTATCAAAGTATAATTTTTAAGAAACCCACTGAGATCTATGCCATTTAAATTATTACTATTTTTAAATGCCAAATTGCCTTTAATATTACAGATCACCCAATTGATTTGTTCTTTGAATGGGAGTGGAAAAAAACCCCCATCATCACAATATTAGGGATTCCTGCACGCTCCTATGGAATAACCAATAAAAGTCATGTATCATAAAGTAAGAAATTCCCTAAGATTCAAAGTTCATTGGGTGATTTGTAATGATATTTCTCTTTACTTGACAAAGATGCATGGTAAAATTTAGTAGTAAAAAAATTACTCATCAAAAATAGTTTTCAATCTGAATAAACGTTACTTTTTGAAACAATACTTGTGATTTTATTTTGTAAATTTCCTCATCACGCACCAGCGAACAGACAACGGGGTTTGAGAGAATGTTTTTATTTCTCAACCCTGAGTGAGTAGGTTACCCGCTGAGGGTAAAGTCCAGGATGAGAAAATCAGGGATAAAGATACTAAGAGACATCTAACATTTTGCCAAGGTATAATTTTCAAGAGAAAACTGACCGAAATCTGTGGCATTTAAACTATTACTATATTCAAATGAGTAAATTCCCTTAAGGTATTTCTTTTCATTTGACAAAGATGCATTGTAACAATTTGTGGTTATCAAATAGTTTAAACTCGCTTTAAATGTCCCCTTTTCAAACATTCCTAGTTGCTACCTGAGCAACAGGTAGCTAAGTGATGAGTTTGTCCTGTTTTTACACAATCCGGACACCTGGTGATGTTACGTTTCTGTAACTTGGCGTTGTCAAGTTTTAAATGGTTTGACGTTATTTGATTTAGGGTCATGACAACATTTGCTTTGTTGAGCATATGAAGGTAGAAATTACTCTCTGAGTAACCCTGTGAATGTATTTCACATGGATAAGAAATCCGAGGATACGGATGCCAGAGACCTCAAACATTTAGGAGTATAACTGAAAACACCCCTATTTTAACTGTTTTATCTTCCTTTGAATTTTTTCTTGTCAAAACATCTCAGAATGCAGGACTAGAGTGGTTAAATTTAATTGACTAAAACTCACATCAAGAAATCTAAATCTCTGTTGTAAAAGACAATTTATTCACGTACATTCTAAGTTGAGATATATACATCACCTTCATCATAATTTTCTTTCCAACTCGGATAATATTTACATTAATTTCCTCAACATAATTTTCTTTTAAACTGGAATTATTTTATATTATCTTCATCATCATAATTTTCTTTCAAACTGGGATAAATTTAAGATTATATGTCCCATTAACTCGGTGACACACGCTGATCAGTTAATAGCCCAGTCAGTGTTGTGCACCTGTATTCTGAAAGAGAAGTAACAACATTTTAATCTATTACTATCAAATCCAAGAAATGTAGAATATGTTACAACATTTAAATGTCTATATAATGTTACTATACTGAGAAACGTCAGATGTTCTGCAGCAGTTTCTTTTTCATCTTAGGAAGTAGGTAGGGTGTCTACAACATGTCGTGAATCTGTATTTTATTGAGTCACAAGTAATTTGGTGGAAAACGAAAAATGCAGAAAACCTGGTATGACTGCACACATTTCTCTGATAAGCACACTAGATCAGAAAGGGGTAAATTTACGTACACTGTCTGGTTCGATAAGAGTCGAGTTTCTTCATCATTTGGATCTGAATCTTCTGGCACTTCATCAACATTCTCCGCTGCTTCGTCTTGTCTCTCTCGTCTGATATTTTAACACATAGAGCATAAAAATGTTTAAGCACGGATAATTTTATTGAACCACAGACAAGCCAACTCTTCAATCATAATTTGAGTTAAAAAAGGTCGCCATTTGTATTATTCTTAACAACCATGTCATCACAAATAAAGGTCCTTCTCACCTGAGTTCATTTTGGACAGGAACTTTGTCATCTAAATCCAAATTATCATAGTTAAATCCACCAAACATTTGAGGCAGTCCACTTGGCTTTAGCTTTCTCAGTGGTGTGTAGGGCATGCTGAATCTGTACAGGTGTAAAACAAACGATATTGAAACCATATACTATGTTTGTACTTTACAACATTCTATAAAAACTTTAAAATGCACCAATCGCTGCCCAATTAGTTTAAATTGGTTAAGCCTAATATCACTGGTGCAGTTGTTACAAATCACCCAATGGATTTGTTTTTGAAGGAGCGTGGTCCAAATAGCTGTCGCAATACCGGGAATTCTCATTAATGCCCTATGGAATGTACGCAGAGGACGGTATCTTCTTGTGCAAAATGCTGATTGGGTGATTTGTAATGCTTCTGCATAGAATATCTTACAACTTCAGCCTAAAATCCTACTCAAAAAGGTGATTTACAACTTCTTATCAGAGGATTTCACATCAAAAGCACAACATGAAATCTTTTGTTCTCTGTTTTGTTCTGTACATTTCCCAATTGATTGAAACTTTAACGATCTTGGATTTGTGTGCAGGCTTTATAATTTCTTTATACACAGGCGCTCTGTATCTGCAATATTATTATAAGCATACCTTAATCTCTCTGGAACTTGATCTTTGTTTTTCGTAGCATCTATGTAAGTGTATGTTTTCAGATAAGTCTTCAGTTCATTTGTCAGCTCATGGTCTTCTAGTTTCTCAATGAGAACAATGATGATGAAATTCTTCCTTCCGTTCACAGCTTCAGCATCAGCTATCATGAACTCCTCCATTCCCCACTTAGACTTTAGGAAATTTCTGAAATGACAAATTAAGGAAATGGACACATATTAGACAAGTTTGATTGAATGAACCGTTTTCTTTGTGTAACTTTCAACATTAATCTGGTAACGAGATATATAAGGTTGGTGGAATTTCGGTAACTACACATTTTCGTGACACTTTTTATTTATTGTTTCAAAAACTTCAAGTTACAAAAACAATATTTTCGAATATTTTGAGTAATTTTCGTCGTCTTTAAGATAACTATAGAAAGACAAAAATTGTAATGAGTGAATTCCTGAAACCACATAAAATATATCTTGCTGTCAAATCACACCAAACATAGAAAAGTGCAACATAATCTTTTAGCTCCCGTAAGGGTAAAGAGTCAAGATAGTTCCTGAAGAGAAGTGTCCTGTCATGACATGCACTTCACCTATGTTTTTTCTAAAAGTGCACATTTAACAGTCAAGGTCAAAATCCAAAAGAAATATGCTGCAAACAGTTTTAATACCTTTGCAAATTGATGTATAATTGGTAATGAGATGCATTATACTTTTTGGGACATTTTCAAAGCAAATTTTCAGTTCAGATGAGTCCAATGCCATTGACAATGGTTTTATATGTGCTTACATAACTCAATTGAGAGTCAATGCATGAAAGGTCGTTTCCTCCCTCTGTGAATACAGAGGGGTGATGAAAAAATGATGCTGTACTTTTGAACATCAAAGGCATAAGTTAAAACTCTGTAGATGAATATCTGTTAAACAAACATTTCACAAATACCTTGATAAGATAAAGATGACCCTTCTACTTTTCTCAATTCCATCCATGATATTCGCTCTGATTGTTCGTCCAGCCATAAAATCTCTTTCATGGATCATTAATCTGAATCCATATTCCACTTCAAGATCAAACTTTATTCTGTCAGTTTTCCAAAAAACTCCAGTGACCCATTTAGAATCGTCATGACTGAAAATATATTCTCTTATTAGGCATCAATATAGATTGGTATGAACTGGTATAAATTAATAATTAACTTATCTTGAGATTATCGCAAGTTTAATTTCTGGCATTTCAATTTCAAAGTCTCAATCTACATAGAATATTTTACCTGTAACAGAAGAAAGCGTCATATTCCATGTTGTCCACATTTTCATCCTTGTCATCTTTAGGCACTGTGTCAAGCTTTAGGTAATAATACACTAAGAATTTAAATTCTCTGGTTCTTTTAAACAGGCAAACTGTAAGGGCAATGATAATCACTATAGAGAATCCAATACCAACTCCAACTCCAACTTTCTGCCCCATAGTCCATTTACTTGGAAAACATCCCATTTGTATTTCATTTAGTTTATAAATTGGCTTGCCTATCATCTTTCCACTGTGACACAATAAATATTTGTAATCGACAATGACATGTCCAGAAGATGTGAATTTATTTAGCCATCCAATCATCCAGGTCATTTCACAGTCACAGCGAAAAGGGTTGCCACTCAACCATATCCTCTCTAGATTTGTGACACTTTGAATTTTCTTTGGCAAAGTAATCAATTTATTTTGTGCCAAATCCAGCCATTTCATTGTTTTGCTTTTCTTCAGACCAATCAAAAGTCGATCAGGTATGGTATAAATGAAATTGAATTTCAGATTTAAACATTTGATTTTGTCCAAAAATTCTATTGAACCATTAAGATTCCTGATTTTGTTATCTTCAAACCAAACCCAATTTGTGTAATTTGGGACCGTTGATGGTAAAAAGTCCTGTTTTGAGGATGAACAGTTGTAGACATTGACTCTCATTTCTAGGTAAAAATAACAGTAGCATTGATGTCCAAGAGGACTGTGGCACTTCACAGGGGCAGCTGAAATAGAATCATTTATATTATTTTAGGACAATAGGGAACACCCAGTGTATTTGTTTTTAAAGGAATGCGGTCGTAATATCTGTGACACTATCCCCATGGTGTGACAAATACATTGGGTGTTTTGTAACGGAAATTGCAGAATTTAGACGCAAATGCCACAAAGTGATAAGAGAAATAATAAAAGAAGTGTGAGCATGTACAAACTCAGAATACTTGCTGAGTAATCAAGGATAACAGAGTCTATCCCTATTGGCCCCCTTTTTCAATTTAAATTTTCCTTCAAAAACATTACAAAATCTTTCAAAAGTTAAATGGAATATGCCGTACCCAGATTATGCATCATGTATTAATTTTTGCGGTCATTTGTATAATCTTCAACTGTGACGTTTGATTGTCTTGTCTCCTCTATCAAGAAAGCCCTCAGGAAACAAGCGTTCAGAACGAAAATAATAGAATGTATTTGTTGGTAATTGGAGCATTTTGGGCCCCTATTTTAGAGGATGTAATACATCTTGGCTTGCAACAGATTGAGCCTGGTAACAGTTGCTGCAGTATGCTTGTATGCACCTGTAGTGACAGCAGCTGTTAGTCTATCAGACACAAGCTTATCCAAGCTGTTATAAACAATTTCAATTTGAATTCACTTTAGATTGAGACTTCCAACAAGCAACACGTTTTGTAAAATATTTGCAACAAATAAAGTACAATCTTTTCTCAACCAATTGCTTTTCTTATTTATCCGGATCAAACTAATAACAAGCTAAACAGCCACAACCGCAAGATAATACAGAGGAGAGGACATATTTCATTCTTTAATGTTGAGCCATGAACAGCATGGTAACTTGTATTTTGAATGAGTACGCAATGGTCTTCTCTTTAGGAGATAGTGATTAGACTTGCTACAGTCTTTAAATTTGCGATTTGTTTAGTTTCCGTGTCACTGCGTCTTAAGCGCATCTGATGCAACATGCCAATGTATATTGTGTGTTGTCAAGATGCAAACATGGAAAGGAACATTATATATAGAGATGAATTGTTTTGAAACATGAAATCCTTTTTTATCTTTATAAATACTAGTAAATCACTGGCAACCAAACAGGAACCGGCACCCTTAAGTCACGTTACGTTACGTTGCATTACGTTGCGTTACGTCACCATCTACGTCATAGGTTTGTGTGTGGACTTACCCCGATGGCTGGGCTTTATTAAAGAGATTTGAGACTCTTCCTAAATTTTAAAGTGGCTAATGCTTGCTTGAGAATAAGTCAATGTAGGCATTGGCATTCACACCTTTTTCAATCAAGAATAAGGTGATATAAAAAATGCTCAAATCATTCTTTTGCCGTTTGGTTTGGTTTCATTACAGTTGAACATCAACTTTAATTTGCGCTCGGTGCACGCAGCAGTGCGCAGAAATCGTATCATTTGGAAACGAAGAGAACAAAGGAGAAAACAAAAGAATTTAATGCTGTACTTTTTTGATGCGCTATTGTTAAACTTCTGATACGAATTCCGTGTACTGATGTTAAGCACTAAACACGTAACATTAAATAAATAGTATTTTACTCACTTGAAGAATATGCAGTCTCTTCATGGTCTACAGTTACTCCTTTGTCTGTACTAATATATCCATTTGCTTGAGCCACACTCAAGAAGTCTTTATTACTTGATCTGAGAGAGTTGTTGCCATGATTAAAGGTAGAGTTTAGAGTGTAAAGTGACAAAGTAAAGTAGAAATGACGATACCGTGTGAACAAGAATTGCTTTCGTGATTTAGATGAATTAAATTCAGATCCTCTAATCCTGTATTTATCAGTACTGCTTACATCTATGATACTGTTCGGATATTTGGAATCCTCACTAAAGTAGAAAGATGAGTTTTCAATATTGATGTAGTGGATATTGACCATTTTCATTGATCCAGCATCATTCCCGAAAACTGTACATGATAGCATTTGAAGATATGTTACCAAGAATTCAACAGTTGATTTCATATTCAAAAATACTACTGAACTTGCATTGCTGTAGGAAACTACTGTGCAATTGTCTAAGGTAATGTTTGACGAATCAACTAACATGATACTGCCATCGTCATATTTGATGTTGTTATGTCTTATCTGGCAATTCCTAAATTCTACATCAGCCACGGATGAAATCAGAATTACGCCAAACTGACCCGTGTTATTTGTAAAATCACTTTGCTGAATACGTGCTACTCCTCTGGTTATATCAATGATCCCACTTGATTGTTTTCCTCTGGCCAGCTTGTAGGTATTGTTGATAAAATGACACTTGTTAACTGTTAGGTTTGAGTTATCAGAGACTACCATGTGTTGCAACATAGCATTGTTAAAGTACGAGCATTTCGTTAAGTTCACAGAACTGCTGGATGTTGCCATTAAAAAAGTGCTGGGTAAATCTGGTGCATTGTCTGTGATTGTAGTATTGACGATGCTAAGGTAAGTAAAATGACAAATGTTAATGATGATGTCCATGGTTGTGGTATTTATGATCTCACAGTTCTCTACAAGTATGGAACTATGTAACGCAACGTCAAGTACTCCACCAGTGTTGTTAAACACACAGTTCAGAAATGTCGCATTTATATAATCACCAGCTGATAAAACTAAGGCCATTTCCACTTGGAAAATACTATCAATAACAGTGATATTACAATGGTATTGTATGTCGAATACTAAGGCTACAGCAACTGATTCAATTTCATTGGTGAATTGACAACGGATGATGCTAAAATCACAATTCTCTATTGCTGATATGGATGCATTATTATTCACATAGCTTGAAACTTTGCTATGAAATATGCAGTCACTTATATTCAGTGAAATATGAAAATTAACAAATAAATCTTTGCCAAAAACTGCTATATTTTCTGTGAAAGTACTTTTGCTAATGTTTATGTGAGCCCGACGAAGGGGTGCTGGGGTGGTCCTGCTCTCCAGTTTTGTGTTTTGGGCTCTGACAAAATTATTCTCAAAACCAGGAGTATAGCCTGGATTTCCGCAGAAGATGGCACCTCCACGAAAGGCAGTATTTTTCTTGAAAGTTGAATTGACTATGACAATCATTGTATTTAGTTCAGACCTCACACAGGTTCCATTTTGGCCATGATTGTTGGTAAATGCACAGTTTTCAACAAACACAGAACATGTGTAACTGATGTAAATCATTGATTGGATGGTGCGATAAAGCCCGTTTTTCTCAAATATGACATTTCCTAAGCGCAAGGTGCTTCTATCAAATAACTGTATCAAACTGTTGTTCCCGAAATTCAGCTTAAATGTGGAATCTTGTATCTCAACTTGACTCATTTCTGCCTTTAATAAGATGGCTTTGTTTTTGGTAAATGTGCAGCTTTGGATATAGACCTTGCAATATGACACATCTATGAGAATGGTTTCTAATCTGCTGGTACCATCAATGTTGCATCCTGATAATGTTATATTGTACCTGCCAGAGACTTTTAAATGTCCAAATGTGCTTCTTGAAATGGTAATAATCCCTGTATCATTTCTTATCGTAGCTGTCAACAAAAGTTTGGCCTTCGATAGATCAGCATGGCGGAGCACAACATTTAGCCCGGATATTACCCACTCAGAATCCAATAATGTGACATGTGTAAAATCCACTTTGATATTTTTTGGTATTGCGATATCTATTGGAGAAATCCTCACTGTGAAATTTTCTACGAATGGATGACTTTCCTAAAAAAAAAATAAGACTCCAACATCAACATCACCCCTCCATTTCTTTGATATGGGCAATTTAAGAATTTTGGATGATGCTCTCTTGATTTGTAAATTAAGAAAATTATATTTTACTTTAGTGTTATAGTGCAGTACTGTTGATTTTAACGATAATTCCACAACAATTGTGTTGTCTATTTTCTAATATGGTTTTATTCTGAAACGGCAGGATGTGAGATTTGCATCCCCGAGGGTTGACCAGGAAAAATTATATGAGTCATTTTTTCCTGGCCATCCAGAGGGAATGTTAATCTAAAGCATTCAGATCAATTACGAATACAATATTTTTATCCTTTTATCTTAAAGCAAATTTGACTTAAAAGCATAAAAGTATAAAAATGTAAGCATAAAAGTATAAATAAGTAATATTTTCAGAATATTCATATTTTTGCCTGTGTTTCATGAGCCCCTTTAGCTTTAATTGTTTCCAAATTTGTATAAAACGACATATATTATTAGCACCTTTTGTCAGTACACATGGTCACATATCTCACCGAGACCGAAGGTTGAGGTTTAAATGACTTTCTTGCATGACTGAGGTGAGATAAGGACCATGTTTTTTGACAACAAGTACTATACGGTATTTATTATTGATGGCTTTATTTACTAAAATTACAAGAAAATGTGCATTTTGTGTATACCTTGCAGGAGGAAAATGTTAAAAAGAGAGTGCAACCCATGTGTATGTGCCAGTTTTATGGACAAAATTTGGTACGTTGCTTCAACTGTTTAACCAACTGTCGTCAATTGCACATTTTATAACTGATTACGAATCAATCATTTTTCCTTAACATGTCATTATTACGAAATGTCGAATTTTCCACTTGAATTCTGCTACCATGTACAATTTGAATCAAACCATCCGAAGCATAATTTTCTGTACAATTTACGCCATACATTGTAATTTGGCTTCCCACTGCATTCAAAATTGCAGGAGACCTGCCTGTCTTCATTAGGTAATAAAATGTACAATTCTCAACACACAGTTGACTCTCTGATATATCTATGAGAGTATCTGTTAACCACGCACTGCTGAAGTAACAGTCAGTGATCATTATGTTAAATCCTCTGGACATTTTCAAATGTCCAAATGTGCTGTTTGAAACATAAACAACTTTCAAATTACTTTCCATTTTGTTATTGGTGACTATTAATGTTGTTTGGTCCAATCTAGTAGCGTTCATAATATATTCAAACCATGAAATGTCCAGTTTGACTTTATCAGAGTAACATTTGTGAATTCTACATAGATGTCATGAATTTTATACATAGACGTTACCATGGTGATGTTTTGAATCCAAGAATGGTTGGTCTGGAATATTTGAAAGATAAATATTTGTTTTACTTGAATTTGATTTGACAGAACCACACATTAATTACACTTGGAGTCATTTTTTACAATTAACCACCGAGGCAAAATATTATTTGATTTCGAGCTAGTGACAACATCTAAAGGTTCGAGCCCCAATGTTGTCTGTCCTCCTCTGCTAGAGAAGTCCAGAAAGCGAGCCTACTGTCATGCTTATTCAGAGCGCACTGTCGCAGGTAGAAAATGCAGGTGTAGCACCCGACGGGGCTCATGGGATCCTGCACGCTAGCAAGAAAGGGTGCAGGCAAGAAATCCAAAATAGGGGCCATCAGTGACCCCACAAATAGACAAAGGTCCGCCAAAAACTTTTCAAAATTTTTTAGAACGCATCGAAAAATTTATACCGTGGATTTGAATCAAATAATCACTAAATGAACTATCCTAAATTGATTTTAAAAAAAGTAGACACAACGGCTCCTGAGATTGATTTAATTTTCAGATGGCTAAATGGTCTTCATTTTGTGTCTATGCAAAATGCCGGATTTCCATTGTACATCTATGCCATCTATTTAAATATTTTGGGGTTTTAAAACATCAATTCAATCCATGCTATGTTTCCATCTACTGTAATCAAATTAAACATGATCCCTTTTCGGCGTACACAGAAAATGATGACGATTTAGCCAGCTGGTAACAATTAAATTTCACATGGACTTTCCTTAAAATGTGCTGAATATCAATTGATTTATTATAAAATATTGACCGAGAAGAGTTGACAAGGTCCGACTTCATGACGTCATCAATTATTTTGACACCAATAGCATCATGATGTCATATTCTCGACCCTGGTCGAAAAAATTGCATCGACCAGCCTTGTGACATATCTAAACCAAAATAATGCTTAACAAATGATTAGATGGCATATGTGTAGTAATAGTGTTATATAAACAGCAGATGAAATCTAATAAATGTTTTAATTTAGACAAATTTACTGAGACTTACCACGAGTGGTTCATTTATAAGTAGACTCGTATCAGTGAGCAACGACAGTGTCTGGTTGACTTTGTAAGAAGTCTTATGGAATCTCCCGAGTAACCAGTCCAGAGATCTGCAGGCTTTTGACATTTGCTGCCCACAGGTCGAAGTGTCCGAACCGTTGGATGATAAATACCAGTCACGAGCTAAAAGAAAATTATAGACAGCCCTTTTTTTCCAAAGTCTGAAACTGAAAGGAAAACTCTTAGGGCCTTACACGGAGGGGACGCCTCTGGCCTGCCCCTTGAATCGATTAGTGCTAATGTTCTCAGTATAGTAGACATGAAAACTACTTCAAAAATCCTTTTACTATGATGTTTGTCACGTTCAGAGTTTTTGACTAATTTCAGGGTTGGGTATTGATAAGGCTAAAATTCATGGAGCAGGGGTGTGATAAGGCCGAGTAACACGGATAGTTCGGCGTGCTACCGGATATTCTCGTTATTTAGACCTGGTCTTATGGATGAGAAATACACTTTTTGGTAAGATGAAATTGGCACCAAATGCAAGACCATGGTCTGATAGTTGAGAAGATGGTCTATAATATGAGAAAATAAAATATAAAAAAAATACTTCCATATGGTGCTTTCTAATAATATAATAACTAATTAACTTAGCACTTTTTTGTATTTATTTATTCACATTTGCTTGGTAATTAAAGGCAAATTGTATTCCAAAATTACCTAAATCGCTGACACAAAGGACAATTTTCAGAATTATTTTTTTGCACCATGGTAACGGAATCTCTGGTAACTCAGTGTTGTCCTGTTGCCATCAGAAGGTGAGATTCCTATCATTTCCGAACAATAGCGTTCCGAAATGTACACGTTCTAACAGCGCACCGTGAAATTTCGTTTATCCTCATGGCTAATGGCAATGAGGGTCTATGTATTGGAGGAAATCTAAGTTTGTGTTCTGGGCCGCCAGTGCAAAAAGGTCACCAGGACCCCCCCTCCCCCCCGCCATTTAAGACAATTCTCTAAATATGGCATGAGGGTCAGTAATCCGTCAGGTCACATCTCTCTCTAGTAACTTTTCGTGAGCTTTCATCCTGCATTCGTAACATCTTCTAAAAGTCATTTGCAACTATAGTTGTTTCTTTTAAACATTTCCTTCAAAGCTTCAGAGAAATAGTTGACTGTTTTTCAAAAAAGAGTTGCGTAGATTCGGATCTACTAATGTTATTTCTTTTGTATCTCATTCAATTCAATGGCAGCTCAATGTCAGATTGTCCAAAAATGAGAAACAAAAATGACAACATTGTCCCCAAAGGGCAACATTAAATTAATACGCCGACTAGACCTTGTTACTTGGTGTATCACACCCCTGGGTGTGTGTCTTAAATAGACAAAATCCTCTGTCATAAATGTAGGTTTGACAATCTCTTTTTGCAAAAACGTTTAAAAAAATATACACCAAAAACAGCAATATATATTGACAGCATTAGAGATTCCCCATAGATTGAGAAATCCATTGGGTGATTTGTGATGAGGGCCAAATGGTCTTATTTTCGTGTCCATGCAAAATGCCATCTATTTAAATATTTTAGCATAATAAAACATCAATTTAGTATATGCCATTGGCGGTTCCAAAGGGAGGTGCGCCCCCGCACAACCCAAATTTTCTTAGTTCTCATGCAATTTTTGGCGATTTTTGCGCAAAAAAGGTTGGCAGGTACGAGAATCCTGGATCCGCCAGTGTATGCTTTGTCTCAAGTGATGTAATCATATGAAATATTAACCGTTTTTATGCGTTAACAGAAAATTATTTCAATTTAGCCAGCTTTTTGCATCTTTAAGTTTTATAGCACCACTTAGGCATGTGTGGTACCGAACCATCTAATAATATTAGAAAATATTAGAATGTGGTGCCATCTTAAATATTTTGAATGGAAACCAATGTTTTGACTTGGAGTAAGTGG